>SJYX01002333.1:165321-176045 GCA_006410675.1 Oreotragus oreotragus | reverse complement strand
GTCCCCCCCACCTTGCCTCCACGTGTGCAGCTGGCAACCAGGGGCTGAGGGTGCGGGAACCGCGCCTGCGCGGTTTCTGGAAGTGTCACTGACCTCCGGTGAGACGCCTGGGCCAGGAGCGCCTTCGCCGCGAGGCGTGTTTTAGCAGGGAAACCTGGCCTGCCACTTACTTATCAGGGACCGCATGCCGATTTGTACTTCTTATCTCTGCTGGGTTTTCTATATTCTTTTTGAGTGTGGGGAGAAGGGTTTTAGTAGAAGGGTGAATCCTATTTTACACAGCGGTCTTATTTATATATAAATGTCTTGGTTTTTACAATTAAAGTAACCAAAAACTGACCTTGATCTTATAGTCTCTTTGAGGTGGGGGGAGGTTTGGTGGGGGAGCCAGGCTCAGTATTGTCAGGCTGTGCGGGGGTCCCAGGAACCCGGTGAGGCTGCTGGTGTCTCAGCGCCCAGGCCCTGTGCCTCCCTGTTCCGTCACGGTGCGGGCCCTGGGGACACTGACTCGGGCACCCTAGTGGCCAGACCGAGCCACTGAAAAGATGCTTTCAGTCTCACATCATGTTGTTCCGTTCAGAGATGTTTCTTCAAGCAGCGCTGAGGGCCAGGTCCCCCGGGAGTGGGGACACCAAGATGGAGAAGGCACAGACCCTGCCCTCAGTGAGTTCGTGGTCTGTGGAGGAGCGCAGGAACCCAGCTGTTCCAACTGGACATGAAAAGTGATGAAATAAAAGAAGGGTCTTCCCTGCTGGTCCAGTGGTTAAGGATCCACGTGCCAGTGCAGGGGACATGGGTTCAATCCCTGGCCTAGGAAGACCCCCACATCCCGTGGAGCAACTAAGCCTGGGCACTGCAGCTACGAGCCTGCGCTCTGTAGAGCCCGGTCTGCAAGGAGAGATGCCACCTCCAGAGCTAGAGAGCAGCCCCCAATCACTGCAGCTAGAGAAAGCCCGAGTACAGCAAGGAAGAGCTGAAGCAACCAAAAATAAATTTTTTTAAAAAAGAGAGGACAGGGCATGGTGGGGGTGGATGGAAGGCCTCCACGCCCAGCCTAGGGAGTGTCGGGGAGCCCCTGGTGGGGTGGGCCCTGAAAGCCAGCTCTCAAAGGAGAGAAGAATTTTCCCCAGGGAGGAGGTGCTCCAGGCCAAGTGATGCTGGGAGTTAGATGCGTGGCGTGAGGGGCCGCCCTACAGGCCCAAGAAGCCCCCTTCCCCCCCAATCTGAGTCTCACCCCTAGAAATGCCGGGTCTGGGCAGACCTGGGCCAGCCTGTCCTGCTCCCCAGCCTACCTTCCCTTCCTGAGGTGGCTCACCAGGACATCCAGGCCTGGCAGCCCTGGGCCCTGGCCTGGTCATGGCCTCCTAAGGCTTCGAGTCGATTTGTCATGGGGTCTGTCGACAGCTCTGCTGTACGGCACCCTATCCCTCCTCTAAGTTCTCAGAGACCCATGTAGCTGAGCAGGGAGGGGAGTGCAGCGGGCCACTGGTGAATTTCACAAGTGTTCACTGAGTTGCTGCTGTGCATGGGGTCCTGAGAAAAAGAGGAGGAGGTCAGGGTCACTGCCCCAAGGCTGGTCATCTAGACCTAACTGTGGTCATCTAGACCTAACTGGTCATCTGACCCTCTGGGACTTGTAGGATGGGGGTTCAGCGGGGAGGGCAACTCCTTGACCTTGGACCTGCGCTGACCTGAGCCCTGGGCCACACCAGATGCTGCAGGGGGCGGTTGGCGAGGCGTGCAGATGGGAATACAAGGAGGTGGGCGCTGAGGCCCAGAATAGCTACAGTTTATTAACTGCCGCCTTGGCAGCTGTTCTCGCCTCTAATCTGCCACACGTAGGTGCCACAAAGTAAGCCAGGCTCAGCCCGCATCCCAACTGGTAGGGTGGCAGCCAGGGAGTGGGGGCTCTGAGGTCCACAGACCTGACTCGGGCCCAGCCCTGCTCTTCCTAACCTCGCTAGCCTCAGTGGCTTTGTCTGTAAAAATGGGGATAAAATGCACCAGCTCCTGAGGTTGCTGAGAGCCTCAGGCCTGCCCCCAGAGCAGACGGCGCCCCTGCCATGCATACTGTGTGCTTGGGGGTGCTGCCGTCTCCCCACCTGGGAGACGGGGACCTGCCTGACACCCAGCTGTCACAAGACGGGGCAGAAAGTCAGCACGATGCTGCTGACCTCGGGGGCTCTCCTCTCTCCCCGCTGGGACCCATGCCAGCCGTGGTCACCCTAACCGTCCTCCCAGGCCCCTCCCTGCTCACGGCCAGAGATTCAACAAGCAATTGCTGACAGGGACTGAGAAGGAGAGGGTCGTGACCACTGAGCGGCATGCCAGAGCACCCAGCCCTGGCGGCAGGCAGCTGGCAGGCCACTGAGGAAGGCAGACCCAAGGATGGGAAAGCGGGATGCACTTACGTCATCTGCCAGAGGGAGAGGGAGGGTGGGGTTCAGGGGAATGTGGGGTTCAGGGAAAGAGGCGCTGTCACTGCCCCCAGGGCGCTGCGGAAGGTGTCGCAGAGGAGGCGGCATTGAACTAGGCTGTGGCTTTCCCAGGGGAGGGGTGAGATGGGGACGGGAGAGATACTTGGGGAGTGCAGCCTCAGGTGAGGGGGGCCAGCACGTGCAGAACAGCAGTGCCCGAGGAAGCCGCCGAGATGGATGTTGAGAGTGGTAGAGGATGAGCGAGTGGAGTTCCAAGAGGGCGGAAGGAGGAAGAGGTTGAGGACAAGGAGACTCCAGCCGCTCAGTGTTCCCCACTTGGCAGGCACTTGGGCTCGCTTCCTTATGACGTGATGTCCTGTATCCTCAACAGACCTCCAAGGAGGTCATCACTGTCCCCATTTACAGATGAGGCTGGGTGGGTGAGAGATCTTGCCCGGGTCCAGCTAGGAAGCGGCTCCAGCTGGGACCCAGACCCCCCGCCTGCCAGCCTCACCAGCCCTGCTCATTCACAGGCCCGTCGCCCAGACACCTCAGTCCCCACTGCCGGCTCAGCGTAGGGGAAGTCGGCAGCCTTTTCTGGACATGCTGGCGCGCCAAGTCATAGGTCCTCCACCCTCGGGGCCCCGGCCCTCTGCCTGGGAGAGCAGCGAGTGCTGGCTGGATGAGAGAACCGAACTCTGGTCTCCTCCACCAGGACCTACACAGACCCCAGAAGCACAGGCCTCCCCAGGATTGGGGGTGGGAGGGGGCAAGGGGCACCGAGGCTGTCAGTGTGAGAAGATGAAGGGCAGGGGCTGGGTAGCAGGGCCCCATGGCAACCAAGACAGTGGGCACGCTGCCAAGGGGGCGAGAGGGCTGCCTTTGAAGCTGGCGGTGGGCCCGTGGAGAAATCTTGTGATGAATATTTAATGCTGTCTCGGAAGTGATGTGGAGAAGCTCCAGGGTCCAGCTTAACCTACTTCCTGCTTCTCCTGAGAACAGAGCCTTTGGGGCAGGCAGGTGGTGTCCCCTGGGGTGGTGGGGGTCCCTGGCCAGCATCTCGCCCACCTCCAGCCAGACTGACAGAGGTGTGAAGCAGGGCTTGTCAGTGCCTTGAGAAGAAGGAGCAAGAAACACCGATAACGTCCTTCAGATCCTTCCCCGAGTCTGGGAGGGGGGACTGTTCAATTTTAGCCAGAAGCCACCACCCTGTCCTATTTCCCTTTTGTTCTCCTCATCTCATATTTAAAGTAACCGCCTCCCACTGCCAGCTGCTGTCTTCAGTCCTTAGGAAGGCGGGGCGGGGGCAGGGTAGAAAGGGAGCAAGCTTAGGAGGTAGAGGACCTGAATTAGTACTCGTAATATTTCCAAACTATTGGGGGTCCCAAGTGTGCCGGGCACCGCCCTAAACATTTTCTAAACTGTCTCATTTAGTTGGTACATCCACCCTGTGAGGAGACACTGTCGTGTGTGTGCTAAGCTGCTTCTCTCGTGTTGAACTCTTTGCAGCCCTATGGACTGTAACCCGTCAGGCTCCTCTGTCCATGGAATTATCTGGGCAAGAATCCCAGAGTGGGTTGCCAATTCCTCCTCCAGGGGATCTTCCCAACCCAGGGATCAAACCCGTGTCCCTTATGTTTCTTGTATTGGCAAGCAGGTTCTTTACCACTAGCGCCACCTGGGAAGCATTTTCCAAACTGTCCCATGTAGTTCGTCCATCCACCCCGTGAGGAGATACTGTCAGCGCCCCTTTTACAGATGAGGCATCGAGGCCCAGAGAGGTTAAGCTCCAGGTCACACGACCAGGATTCACTGCAGGCCCATAGGGCACCAGAGCCCAGCTCTCCAGAGGTCTGCCTGCCACGGGACAGCCACTCAGCTTCTCGGATCTGTTTTCTCACCTGCAAAATAGGGCTCCCGGCTCCTGCTCTGCCTGTGCTTGGTAGGGCACCAAGGAGATAGTGGTCATGAAGGTGGTGGACATGCCTGAAGTTGGGAAGTGCTGATCAGGAATTGGGGTCAGGGCCAGTCTGGGGAGCCCCTGCGAGCCCTGGGAGACGTGGGAATCTGGCAGCTTGGGCCCAGCGGGCCAGGTAGGTAGTTGCCTCTAAGGCCCTGTTGGCATCTGGGCTCTGCAGGGTCACGGCGTGAGACACAGAGTGACTACCCACACGCCCGGGGACTGAGGATCCCAGACAGCGGGGGCCAGAAGCTGTCCTTCCATCCTGAGCTGGGAGGACGGTCCTGATAGCAGATACCTGTGAGGACTCCGCTGTTGCCGAGCACTCTCCAAGCTGTGTCTGTCCTTTGAGCCTCAGAATGGCCCGGTGAAGTGAGCCAGGCAGATTCTATAAGGGTCTCTACCCCAGCAGTGAGGAAATGGCCTCATAGCGAACTTGGGATGTGCTGGGGTGGGGGCTGGCCTGGGCCAGAGGTTTCTCCTCTACATGCCAGTAGCCTCAGAGACGTGGGAAGGGTGCTGCCACCTCCTCTAGGACCCCTCCCACCACTGCAGCCCCTGAACACTCCCGGGCACTTTGTGTCCCCACTGTGCCTCTTCGTCAGACCTACGCCAGCTACGTTTTATTGACTTGGTAGAGATATGTCATCTCTCTAGCATAGGACCTGCTATGTATCAGAGGTGCAATGTGACTAGTGAGCAAGTGAATAAGGCTGGTTAGAGGGATGAATAGATGGATGGATGGATGATGGATGGTTGGATAGATGGAAGATGGATGAATGGGTGAGGAATGATTGGATGGATGGGTGGGTTGTGGATGGTTGAATGGATGGATGATGGATGGTTGGATATATGGAAGATGGATGGTTGGATAGATGGAAGATGGATGAATGGATGAGGAATGATTGGATGGATGGATGGATGGATGAAAGATGGAAGGATGAGGGAGGTTGGATGGATGAACAATGGATGGATGGATGGATGGATGGATGGATGGATAAATGGGTGATAAATTAGCAGAAAATTCTCCAGGAAGCTCAGAGCAACAGGGCACGTGAGCCAAACCCACCAGTGATGGCTGCACCAGGGGCATCCCTTTATTTCTGATGCCCTCAGCCAAATCTCCAGGCCCCTCAAAGGAGACCTCAAGTTTATTGGGAACTCAGAAAGTCACCCCCCTTTGAGCTGATTAATAAGAAAATACAAAGACTCAGAAGCAGCGTGAGTTGACTCCTAAGGTGGCAAGAGCTTGCTAAGGAGCACCAAGACGGACATCGGGGTCGCCGTCAGACCTGAGCTCCAGCACCAGCTCCGCCGCTTGCTGGCCGGGTAGCCTTGAGTGAGTCCCTTCTCCTGAGCCCCGTTCTCTTCAGGGGTAAAAAGGAGCGAAGCCCTTGCCCTCCTAGACCAGAGGTCACAGGGAGGATTAAGCGAATGGAGCAGCCCCAGGAAAGGGGTCAGGGCTGAGCTCCTGTTATTAAAGCCTCTGCCAGAGCATCGTCATTGGCTAGCGAGCCATCAGCCAGGACCCTGTGCCCCAGGCTGGCCTTTTGCCTGCTGGCCTGATGCTCTTTCCAGCCATCACTCAGCAAGTATCTAATAAGCTCTGGAGATGCCAGGCCCTGTGCAGAGGAAATAGGCCCCCACCCTGGTCCCTGCCCTTGGGAGCACGGTCTAGGGGAGATGAACTCTAAAGGGGCTCCTGGAGAACACTGTGTGGGCCAAGCGCAGGGAAGCCGGCGGGTTGTTCAGGAGTGTTCTAGGCAAAGCCCCCAGTTGCCCTGGGCAGGCACAAAATCTCCCCCTTGAACACTGTGTGGTCTAGAGCTCTTTTGAGAGCCACAGGGCCTTGCATTATGTAACCTCTTACAGGGCTGAGCACAAGGCCATGTACACACCCGGTGCTCAGTGAATGTTTATCAAGTGAATGTCCTCATCCTCGTCTACAAAACCTTTCAGCACCTTCTTTGTGCTGCTTGCGCTGGGGCCCAGGGACACAGGACAGTGGGGCAAGTCTGGCCGCCCCTCCCCGGAGGAGCTTGCAGTTAGGCAGACACAAGGGCCAGCGGGACAGCTCCGTGTGCCATGTGTGACCGTGGCGGGTGGGTGAGCCCAGCAGGGCTGCTGAGACCAGAGGAAGGACACGATGGAAGTGGACGTGGAGCTCAACACACAGGGAAGGAGCTGAGGCAGAAGTCAGGGTGTGCACACGTGTTTCAGAAACAAAGCCATTGGGTGGAGCAGGGGGCAGGNGGGTGAGCCCAGCAGGGCTGCTGAGACCAGAGGAAGGACACGATGGAAGTGGACGTGGAGCTCAACACACAGGGAAGGAGCTGAGGCAGAAGTCAGGGTGTGCACACGTGTTTCAGAAACAAAGCCATTGGGTGGAGCAGGGGGCAGGGGAGACGAGCCAAGAAATGGCCCAAGAGAGGGGCAGGGCCAGGCCTTTGCAGGCCTCCTTCATGGCAGAAAGGATGAGGTGGGGGGCAGTGAAGGAGGCGACAGCGTCCACCTGGCAGGGGCAGGCTGGGGTCTCAAGGCGAGGCCTGCACCACGATGGAGGGAGGGTGCTGAATCTGGGGAGTGTGCGATGGCCCGCTGAGCGCTGGGAACACAGTGGCGGGTGGGTGAGCCCAGCAGGGCTGCTGAGACCAGAGGAAGGACACGATGGAAGTGGACGTGGAGCTCAACACACAGGGAAGGAGCTGAGGCAGAAGTCAGGGTGTGCACACGTGTTTCAGAAACAAAGCCATTGGGTGGAGCAGGGGGCAGGCTGGGTGGAGGGCCTCACGGCTGCACTCAGCCCTTCCTTGGGCTGGTTGGTCCTTGCACTTCCCCCACCCCCGGCTCAGAGCCCCTGTGGAGCTGGCAGGGGCAACGCCACCTTGATGATGGACCCGCATCTTCGGGGGTTTGCCAAGGGCCAGAAGTGGGGCAGGGTTAGCATTCCATTCCTGAGGAATCCAGAGCCCAAACCTGCCTTCCCCTTGGTCCCTGGGCCCCTTGACCTGCGGCCCCTTCTCTTGTCAGTGCCCCTAACCCCACCCTGCCCCACCGGCCAGGGCTCCCTCCCTTGGCCGCCTCTGTGGCATCCCCAGGGCCTTGGGCACTCTCTGGACCCCATCTCTGGACAGCCCTCCGGGAGATGCCCTCCCTCCACGGCTGAGTCCAGGAGGTGCCGCCTCTGACGATGCTCACAGTATTAGCATCCCCTTAGAGAATGCCTGTGCGGTCCAGCTCCCTGGCCTTGCAGCTGCTTGAACAGAGGCCACGGTGCCCCTCCAGCTCCTGGGACTCTTCTCGGTGGCCCTGTTGCTACTCTTGGCTTCCCCTCCTCTTGGCCCCCTTTAGGTGGCCTTGTCACAGCCAGGGCAGCCCATGCCTGATCCCCGCCCTGCCCACAGCTTGGCCAGAAGCCATGGGGGCTTCAGGAGCCATAGGATTTCAAGGGTGGCAAGGGATCTTTGGAGAAGGGGGTGCTGCCCAACAGAGCCTGGGGCCACAACCTGGCAGCCGGGCCAGGGCAAATGGGGCGAGTCCGCTGCCCACCCCATGTACACAGCCACGTCAGCGCTGGGGCAGAAGGATGAGCTCCTCTGTGTCACATCTAGGAGAGGTTCGCTGACCAGCAAGTGAGAGTGTCGAACTCGAGTTCAGGGACTCAGAGGTGGGGCTCAGCCTCCCGGGACCCCTCTGTCCTCTCTCCCCACATCCCTCTCTCTGGATGATGTGCCTGCCACTGGGCCAGTCCCTGCATTCAGGCGGCTCCACTCCCTGGGCCTAGGCCATCAACCTCACTCGCATGGTGAGCGCAGAACTCCCAAGGGATGGGGGTGCCAGGGAGAGGCCTCGATGCCCAAACTGGCCAGGAGGTCCTCTCAGAGGAGGTGATATTTGAACTGGGCCCAGAAGGGATTTCTGCAGGTCCCGGGGAGATGAGGAGGGGTCAGAGCGCTCAGCTGAAGTCACTGTGGGTGGGAGTGGGCAGAGCTGAGGACGGGGCTGGGGGAAGGGTCCGCCTGCCGTCACACCAGCTGTAGGGAGTCAGGGAGGGCATCCAGACAGCCAGGAGAAAGGACTCCTCTCCCAGCTTGGAGGGATGAAGGGAGACAGCCAGAGAGAGCCAGTCACCTGCCCTGCAAGTCAGTGTGAGCTGGGCTGTGAGCTGTGCTGTAGGTGCAGGTGACCACAGCCTCCTAACCCAGCTCCCCACCCACATCTTACTAACCCAAACCAACCTAGACAGCATATTAAAAGCAGAGACATTGCTTTGCCAACAAAGGTCCGTCTAGTCCAAGCTATGATTTTCCAGTAGTCATGTATGGATGTGAGAGTTGGACTATAAACAAAGCTGAGGGCCAAAGAATTGATACTTTTGAATTGTGGTGTTGGAGAAGACTCTTGAGAGTCCCTTGAACTTCAAGGAGATCCAACCAGTCCATCCTAAAGGAAATCAGTCCTGAATATTCATTGGAAGGATTGATGCTGAAGCTGAAACTCCAATACTTTGGCTACTGGATGCATTGGAAAAGACTCTGAAGCTAGGAAAGATTGAAGGCTGGAGGACAAGGGGACAACAGAGGATGAGATGCTTGGATGGCATCGCCGACTCAATGGACATGAGTTTGAGCAAGCTCTGGGAAATGGTATTGGACAGGGAAGCCTGGCGTCCATGGAAGCTGCAGTCCATGGGGTCGCAAAGAGTTGGACACGACTGAGCTGAACTAGAAGGGCCACGTGCTCCCCGGTTTAACCCCCGCCTGATAGATTCCTCAATGGCCCAGGACAAACCCAGCTCCTCACCTGGACTGCAAGGCGCAGCATGGCCTGGCCTCTCTGCCTCTCAGGAGGACCAACGGCCTGGGTGCCCAGGGCCAGGCCTGCCCCTCAGGCATGGGGTTCCAGGGTTAGTGAGGGCCAAGCCAGGGCCCCTGGGGCACCCGCCTCATTCGGTGATGCTTCCACATCAATGGAGACAAGGTGTACCCTCAGCGTGACTGGTTGAGCCCTCCTGGCAGGAGAAGATGGCTACCAAGAAGGTGGAGACCTTGGGGAAGCCAAGGGCACCCCGTGGCCCCACCCCATCCTCCCCGCCCACCAGCCCTGCCCTTCCTGACCCCCATCTCCACCTTGCAGTCCAGAAGTCTGGGGGAACCCAGACAAAGCGGCCCCAACAACAGGAGGCCCTCTTCAAATCCATGTGACGAGGACCTCGGAGGGGTCCTCTGGGGGTGGCCGAGGACTAGCCGTGTGTCCCCGGGACCAGCCACCCCTCTCTAGGCCCATTTCCTCCTCTGTGCCGCAAGGGTCCCTTTCACAGTGTCCCTCAGCTGACCCTCCAGATGGTCTTTCTCCAACGCATCCTGCTTTCTGCGAGGTGAGTTCCTTTCTGCACCGCTAGGGGTCCTCTGGGAGGCTGGATTCACGGCGGCTGACGGTGCGGGGCGGCCTCTCGTGGCCACATGTGCGCAAAACAAGGCTCCCTGGCGACTGCCCGCTCCAGGACCGTAGGACGGCCGCGCTGAGGGGGACCTGCCCGGCTCTGTCCACCCCCTGTCCTCCTCCCACGCCTGGGGATGGGGGGACCACAGCACCTCTTCAGGTTCATCAAGCTCAAGTGGGAAAAGTCATGAGTCATTCGGACCTGAATTCCTTTGTCTCTTCACTCACAAACGTTTATTGAGCCCCTACTGTGTGCCTTGCCGGTGTGGGTCCCGAGGCAGCCACCTAAGAGCAGGTGGGTCCCCACCATCACTGAAGTTACGGCCCCGCCAGGCCCCAGGGCCTCCACTTCACACTCTGAACCCCACACTCCTCCTGTAACTCAGCTCCACAGTCCCCACCTTGCAAGGCTTACCCCCTACCCCCACCGTCCAGGGAGGGGGTCCCATTAATGGAATCTGATTGGGGAACTTTTCAAAACAATGACGATCCTCTCGGAGAGTGAGGGAGCACTCTAAGATTTGCCTTTCAGGACCCCTTGGAATTTTCTCTTCGTGGGTTCGCTTCAAGCAAGGCGGTACTGAGCCCCTCCCCACTCTGATGGCCAAGCCAGGCCAGAGCATGTGGGCCTTGGTGCTGTCACCCCAGGCCCTGGAGGAAAACACAGGCTGGGCCAACCCCTCTCAGCCTCCAGAAAGCAAGAAGGCAGACCCTTGCACTTCATTCTGTGGCTGGGTGTGTCACCTCTGGAGCAGAGCCCCGCATCCCAAGACTACAGACACCCTGGGGAGGGACTCTTACCATGCTCCACATTTCACCCTAAAAAAGGAAAAACAAAACAAAAAACCCAGCCACTCATACATCTGTGATTTACCTGGTTAGGACGCTGAAGCACAGAGAGGTTT
>SJYX01002333.1:81862-141415 GCA_006410675.1 Oreotragus oreotragus | reverse complement strand
AGTATAATAATAATGAATACTTACTAATGCATCAAGTCTAGATTACAGTCTTCTTTCTACCCATGTGGTTGTAAAATATAATTTAAATTTTTTTTTTAATGAGGGAAGGGGCCACTGAAGCAGAAGTGGCTGGCAATGGAGAAAGCCACCACGTGGCCCCATGGTAGCAGCCACATTTGTCGTCGCCAAGAACCTGTTCCAGCTGGGACAAAGCCGGCCATTTCCACCCTGCCACTGTTTGTGAAATGATGATGGAGAAAGGAGGAACAAGAAGAGAGCCATGAAAAAGAGAGAAGGGTGCTGGGAGAAGACTGGACAAATAAGTGGCAGCTGGACAGAAAGGGGAGTCTCAAAGGGCAGAGCACTGCTGAAGAAGAGAGCAGAGAGGCAGGGGCAGCAGAAACAGGGAGATAGGGCTGTGTGTGACTGCCCAAGTCTGAACAGATCCCATCAGAGAGGACGGTCAGGACCGAGGGAGGAGCCTGGCACAACCATGGGAGCCTTGAATGACAAGCCCAGGGGTTTTCCAAGGGCCCTTATTACGTTTCTGTTCCTGCCGTAACAAACGACCACAAATTCGGTGACTTAAAGCAATAGAGATTTGTCCTCTCATAGTTGAGAAAACCAGAAGTCCAAAATCAAAATTACTGGACCACAGTGGCTAAAACTTTGTGCTCCCCAAGCAGGGGGCCTGGGTTCGATCTGTGGTCAGGGAAATATTAATAGATCGCATATGCTGCAACTAACAGTTTTCATGCTGCAACTAAAGATCCATGTATCCCAGTGAAGGTCGAGATCTCGAGTGCCTGGCTCAGCCAAATAAATTAATTAAAAAAAAAATCACTGGACCAAAGTCATGATCAGTAGGGCCTTGTTCCCTCCGGAGGCTCGAGGAACGATTGCGTCCCTGGCTTCTCCCAGCGTCTGGCATCCGCCAGCATTCCTTGTCTTGTAGCCACACACTCCAATTTCTGCTTCTGTGGCCACACCGCCCTCTCCTCTTCTCCTCTGCCTCTCTGTTCAAAGGACACTGGCGATTGCATTTAAGATTCACCTTGATAATCCAGGATAATCTCCCCATCTCAAAATCCTTCCATTTAATTGCATCTGCAAAGACTATCCATGTGCGGTAACATTCACAGGAGCTAAGGATTAGAACCTAATATCTTTGGGGTCCATGGCTCACCTACTACAGGCCCATAGAGTCAACATAATTTAGTCAGGGTTGCCTCCAGCCAGCCTGTGGGCATGGCCCTCTCCTGTGGCCAGTGGAAGACACACGGCCTCTCGCTTTACAAACCAGCATATTCTGGGAAGGGAGTCCTTCTGCCAGGATCCCTGGAGAGAAGTGAAGCAGGGTGTGCAATGGAGGTGGCAGAATACGGAAACTCCATTGGAACTGGCTAGGACAGAATGGAGGAGTTAAGCACCTTGGGGAGGACAAGGTGTCAAGAGAGGGCCCCCTCCCCTACTTGGATGCTGACTCTAAATCTGATTTGAATTCTCATTTAACTCATCCCAAGTTCACCAGATACTCAGGACCGGAGCCAGCCCTTGTCTTCAGGAAGCTGGAAGTCTTAACTCCAGAAGTAAGCACTGTGGTCTTCAATGAAGTAAGGGCTGTTAGTGCAGGTGACACTTTTCCGGGTGGGGCAATGAAGACCCAGGGATGGGCGGGGGTGGGGGTGGGGCTCATCTTTGCCTGGAGCCGGCTGAGCACAGTGCTTCCCATTTCCTCAGTCCTCTGCCCCCAGCATCTTCCTGTCCGGATTTCGTCACTTTGAGTCTCTTCCTCCTTGGCTCTTTAAAAGTGAAATAACACCGTTTCACCTTCTCTTAGCACAGGAAGTGCTTCTCCCAAGTGGGGCCCTTTTTCTGCCTGTAGAGCTGGCTCGTGGGGAACCAGGGCCCTGGACCCTTGGAGTCAGGCAGTGTGTTTATTATTCACTCAGTATCTATCAAGCACTTATTCCACAAGCAGATCTGAGTAAGGCATAGGAATAGATAGCCAGTCTTGCTTTCTCAGCACCAACTGGGGCAAGTGTCCTCCCTAAAATGAAAAAAAAAAAACCCTTCTGCCATGAAATTTCAGAGAATCTTCTAATCTCAATTTTGCCTTTTTCAAGCTGTGTGACTTTAAGCAAATCACTTAAAAACTCTACGAACCTGTTTCCAGACGTGCTTTTTTTTTTTTTTAAGTGTGATACCTAAGAGAACAATTACGCATAAGCCTCCAACAATCATTTTTTTAGGGGAGGGGGAGGTCCCCTAAGGGCTAACTACATGCTACCCCTTCCAGGTGGGCCCTAGGCCATCAGGGGTCGTCAGTGTCCCCTCCTCTCCACTTCCTCGTGCCCTCCTCAATGCGTTTACGGTCCTGGCACCCCGGCCCTATCGAGTCAGCTTGCGGAGCACCGGGACCCAGAAGGGTGAGGCGCGTGAGGCGGTGCTAGGAGAGGTCTCAGGTGTTTTCAGCCACCAGACCCAGAGTCAAGTGTGCAGTCAGGCCGGCTTCAGCCGAGTACCCCAGCAGGGAGGGGGTCGCACCCCCCTCACCCGCGCCTCCCACGCGCGGATTCTGGTCTGGTCTTGCCCCACCCGCTGGGCCCACGCGGCGGGCGGGGCGAGCCGGGGGCCTTTGTGTTCAAACCGCCCAATGGGCGGTGGCAGTGGGCGGTGACGCGGGCGGGGTTTGGCCAATGGTTTGCGGCCTGTCAGCGTTGACTGACAGGCGCACACATACACACTCGGCCACGCGCGCGCCTTCCGGCCCCACTCGCGCAGCGCAGTTCGGCGCGGGCCGCATTGTCCGCCTGCCAGCCCGCCTGCCTCCTCTCCCCGCGCACCCCGGGTCCCCGCGCCGACCGCCGCTCCCCGGATTCCGACGCGGTAAGGGCGGGCGGCGCGCCCGGGCGGCGCGGCGGGCCTCGGAAGCCCCCGGCCTTGTATTGAGCAGCGGCGGAGGCAGGTAACAGCCGGCCGTGGGCCTCTGGCGGGCGGACGCGCCGGGCGAGGGTGGTGGGCCGGCCTCGCCCCTTCCCCGCGGGTCCCGGGCCGGCCTGACCCCGGGGTCATCGTCAGGCCGCACCGGCCAGAGCCGAGCTGCCCAGGCCTGGTTCTTCCTCTCCAGCCAAGCTGGGCCAGGCTCCAGCCCCGCCCGGAGCACGCCCCTGGGCCAGTCGAGAAGGGCCAAGCGCCGAGGCCGTCCTGACTCACCGCCGCCGCCGCCGCCGCCGCCGGGCCCCCGCCTCCGGGACTGGCCGGTCCAAAGGGCTGATGTCTCCGGGCGGGACTTCCCCGGGCCGAACCTCCCCGGGAGGAGGGGAGCGGAGACCTGGCTGTCCAAACAGGCCCAGGCCGGCGCCTGCGTTTTCGTGCCAGTCCGGCAGTTTCTAGGGACTGGCAGTTCTCTGCTTCTGCCGCCGCCTGTCAGAACTCTGGGAATAGGGAGGAGGCCCATTTTGTTCAGTTCTAAAAAAAAAAAAGGCAAACAAATGGGTGTGGGGGGAGTGTTACTTAGAGCAGAGAGGCAGGGACAGGCGCGTGGTTGGTTTAAAAAAAAAAAAAAAGAGAGAGAGAGAGAGAGAGAGAGAAATCTCCCGCAGGTTCAGCCAGTAGGGCATGAAGGGAGAAGAGAGTTAGCACCTGGAGCGGTTTGCCTGTCCCACGAGGGAATGCGGTGTGAAAACGTCAGACGGAGGATGCCAAGATCTAGGTTAAGTCAGAAGAGTGGCTGGATACTGCCATATAAGTTTGTGATGAGGGCGGGAAAGGTGGAGGTGAAAAAAGGATGTGGTCAGCTCAAAAGTGGGGCTGCTGCTGCTGCTAAGCCGCTTCAGTTGTGTCTGACTCTGTGCGACCCCAGAGACGGCAGCCCACTAGGCTCCCCCGTCCCTGGGATTCTCCAGGCAAGAACACTGGAGTGGGTTGCCATTTCCTTCTCCAATGCATAAAAGTGAAAGTGAAGTCGCTCTGTCGTGTCCGACCCTCAGCGACCCCATGGACTGCAGCCTTCCAGGCTCCTCTGTCCATGGGATTTTCCAGGCAAGATTACTGGAGTGGGGTGCCATTGCCTTCTCCAAAAGTGGGGAGGGATGTTTTATTTGAGGGTATCTTAACGGTGTGTGTGTTGCCGGGGGTGGGGGGCTGTCTATTCTGATATGCAAAAGATTTGAGCTCCTAGAGGCTCACCTCTTGTTTTATTTTGGAGGACAGAGCCTTGACCTTTTTCATCTTGTGAAACCCAGGCTCAGTTTTGTGTTAGCAGTTACCACAAACTGTTTTGTGATAGCAGAACCCTAGGAGAAAGACGAAAAGGCACCCCTCTGGGAGGGTGTATACTGCTGATGGTTTTCAGCAACCCCTCCCCGAGCCCCGACACACACTCACTCTCCATCTATATATTTCTTTATATTCTTGCCAACAGCAGCCTGAGTTCTGTATAAACACTTTTGCTTTGTTCCTGCCCCAGGGCAAAAGCTTCATCAACTTGATCAGGGCAGGGTTAAGAGGAGGAGCCTGTGCCTGTGCCGGCTTCTGGAGCTTTCAGGTAGGGAGGGTAGTAGTGGGGGCGGAATTACCTTATAAGGAGTTGAATCTAGAAAAGTACCCAGGCCAACTTCCTGCTGTGGCTACTACTAGTCGGTCCCTGTACCAGCCATAGCTTAAACCAGGGACGATGCCAGGTGAGCATCCTACCTGTGAGGACACCAATAAGTCCCAAGACATGAGACTGCTTATATTCCAGAAGAGAACTTTGTAGAATTTTCTAGCCAGACCAACTAGATCTCCTGGTTTCCATAGTGTGAGTATCAACCAGGAGGGGCTTCCATGGTGGTTCAGTAGTGAAGCATCCACCTGCCAGGGCAGGAGACATGGGTTCTCTCCCTGATCCAGGCAGATCCCACATGCCACAGAGCAGCTAAGCCCACGCGCCGCAATTATTGAGCCAGCCAGTGCAATGAGAGAAGCCGCTGTGATGAGAAGCCCGCACGGCGCAGCAACAGAGACGGAGCACAGCTTAAAAAAAGTATCACCCGGGAATATTAGAAGTGATAACAGGCCACAAGTACTACTAGGGCCAAAGTGTAGCAGTGACTGTAACACAGGCCAACGAAGCACCATGTGTAGAGTGCTCACACTGGTTATGAGATTCTGAATTTGGGTTTCTAGACCTGAAAGCTTTATTAATCCCCCCGCGTTGTAGAATGCCGCCTTCTGCCAGGTCTTTTCACCTTGGCCTCGTCCCAGAGCCTTGGTTTCCACCCACTGTGGTGACTGGTCTGGCTGGTAGAGGCTGACGGTAATCTCACACAGCTGCTCCAGCCGGCCTGTTTTGTTAGTTTGTTAACCAGTATTTGTAATGTAACAGCTCTGTCCACAGCCTGTTCTGAACATAATTTTTTTTTTTAAAGTCGCTCAGTCGTGTTAGACTCTTTGCAACCGCATGAACTATACAGTCCGTGGAATTCTCCAGGCCAGAACACTGGAGTGGGTAGCCTTTCCCTTCTCCAGGGGATCTTCCCAACCCAGGAGTGGAAACCAGGTCTACCCACATTGAGGGCGGATTCTTTACCAGCTGAGCCACCAGGGAAGCCTAAGAATACTGGAGTAGGTAGCCTATCCCTTCTCCTGCAGATCTTCCTGACCCAGGAATCGAACCAGGGTCTCCTGCACTGCAGGCGGATTCTTTACCAACTGAGCTATCAGGGAAGCCCTCTGAACATAATGGAGGCTATATAAGACTCTCGGTGGGGACACAGCAACACCTTTCTGAAACAACTTGAAAACTTCCTGGCAGAGTGTAAAGACCCAGGCCCCAGCGCAGCACACACTCTGCCTCTGTCACTTACAGCCTGGGTTACTGATCTACGGGCAGGTTACTGATCCTCTCAGTGCCCCTAGGTTCCCCCCTGTACAGTGGGAGTGGTGATACCTCCCTTGATCATAAGGATCAGAAATGAGGAGCCCCGTACCCAGGAGGCATTTACCAGTGTTTTATCACCACTATCAGCATCGTATCAAGAGGCACTGATGTCACAGGCCAGTAATCACTAATGGGCTAGGCACGCAGGCTCCAGCAGAATGTAGGCGGGGGTTACCGTGGAAAGGTTTTCTGGAGTCAGAGTTTGACTGGGGCTCTGAATCAATGGATACAGCTACAAAGAAAGGAATGCATGTCCCACTTAAGGGAAACAAGCTAGAACAAGAATGGGCACAGCCTTAGGGACTGGGCAGCCCAGTAAGACGGCCGGACTGGAGAGTCTGTGCAGGGCAGCAGTGATGAGCGGCGTTTATTTAGCACCTATAGCCTACCTAGCATGTGCCACAGGCTCCACCTCGTGTCAGAGGTAGCAGAAGGCCCGATTCTGGATCTCGGAGCTCAGCATCCAGTAATTTGAAAGTTTGGAAATCCCGTGAACCTGCTTTGAAAGAGGCTGGCAGAGTGCAGAGGGCTGCAGGTGGGTGGGGCGGGGATGCTTAATCAATGCCAGGTCTCGCCCACATGTCAAGCTCTTTGGTTGAATGCACAGGGGTGTATGTTCGCTGGGAGGCTGTGTCTTGTCTCTCCTTCCCGCCCCTGCCACCCCAGCCCCAGGGAGGGGCTGAAAGCAGCCCCGAGCCTCACCTGGCCGCCTTTCTCTCCCCAGACTCCCTTCAAGGGAAGGGTCCCCCCCGCCCACCTCATCATGTCTCGGCGAAGCCAGCGCCTGACGCGCTACTCCTCCCAGGGTGACGATGATGGCGGCAGCAGCAGCAGCGGAGGGAGCTCAGTGATGGGGAGTCAGAGCGCCCTGTTTAAGGACAGCCCTCTCAGGTAGGGGCTCACCACCCCCAGCCCACGTGGGTCCCCCAGCCCACCGAGCAGATGTCTTGGACCCTTCACCCTGCTGCCTCTTCCCTTTGTGACTTCCGTGGGCAGAGACCAGACCTTGCCCATGTCCGGTCAGCCACACCAAGGGGGACAGCCACATCTCCGAGGATGCCAGGGCCCAGCGCTATTTCTTCTCTATAAGCTGGGCTCTCGTATTCAGAGAACAGGAAGTGGAGAGAGGCAGTTTCAAGCATAAGCTAGGCCGGAAACCCCAAAACCGAGTGCTGGGCTCACAGGAACCCCTTCTGCTGTGGATGGCTGTGCCAGACCCATAGCCGCCTGCCTCCCCATCCATCTGTCTGTAGGGCCTCAGAAAGGCCAGCGAAACAGCTGAGGACATGAACAAGTTCAAGGGCACCTGGGATGTCCCCCCTCGCATCCTGCCCCCTGGCAGGCACAAGGCCCGGATGACAGCCCCCGAGGAGGCTTTGAGTAGCTCTCCGAGGCCAGGTCGGCTTTGTCTGGGTTTTCAGTGGGTGGCAGAAAGGACTAATCCATCAGGAAGCATGAAAGAACGCTGGGGCTTTGAAGTTCGAGACCTGGATTTGAATCTTGACTCCCTCACTGATCTTACCTAACTGCCTGTGAGATTTAGAGATAATGGGAGCACGGAAAGTACCTGCTTTGCGTGGCAGACAGTCAGCAGATGGGGGTTGTTAGTTGCCTAGCAACGCAGCTACCCACCCGACCCCCACCTCCCCACGCCACTCACCGTAGGCGGGCAGAGCATTCCAGGCCGGCTCACCTGCCTGCTCCGGCCTCTCCCCTCCTGGCTGACCTCCCACAGGACCTTGAAGAAGAAATCCAGCAACTCGAAGCGGCTCTCCCCAGCGCCACAGCTGGGCCCCTCGTCGGACTCACACACCTCCTACTACAGCGAGTCTGTGGTCAGAGAGTCCTACATCGGCAGCCCGCGGGCCGCCTCCATCGCCGCCTCCCTCACCAGGAACTCCCTCCTCGACGACCCCTACTGGAGTGAGTATCCGCAACCCTCCTCCAGGGCCTTGGCTTCCTTTGGAAATTTATGGTTCAAAATCCACCCCCACCCCCACAGGGGGTTTCCTAGCCACTGCTGGGCCAGAAGAGGGGCGCCCCACCTTTGGTAATCCTGGGGAGAGCAGCCAGATGTCTGAACTCCAGGTCTTTTTAGATGATGAGGAAGCCACGTGTCTGCTCCAGGCTTGGGAGCCAGAGGGGTGGGTCCTGGTTCACCCTTCCTTGGACTCAAGGGAGCTCAGGAGGGGCTCAGAGTAGATTCCTTCTGCCCATCAGAGATGCCCCTCGGGGTGTCCCCAAGAACACCACCTCCCCCCTTGGCGCATCTGCCCCAGAAGCACCCCAAGTGCTTCCCTCCACAGGTGAGGACCTGCGGGTGAGGAGGAGAGGCGCAGGCGGCTCAGACAGCAGCAAGGTCAACGGGCTCCCGGAGCACAAGCTTTCCGAGGACTTCCTCGGGTCCTCCTCGGGCTACTCCTCCGAGGACGACTACGTAGGTAGGCGACGTCCTCCTTCCCCAGGCTCGGGGAGACGCTCCGCCAGGTTCCCGGGCCTGTGGGAAGCCGGGGAGGGTGCCCTGACAGCTTGGGAGAGCACCCATGTCTGGATGGGCGCCGCTGCTGGGCCACCGCGGTACCCGAGCCAGGCTGGGGGTGGTCCTGGATATGCTGGGCTGCGATGGCCAGGCTCCACGAGGCCCTGAGCAGCCTGTGGCCAGTCCCCTTGTTTTGATGTTTCCAGCAAGTGTTTAGCATGAGCCTTCACACACAGGAGGTGCTTGATTCCTTAGTCCAGTTCTGAGTGGCTTGAGGGACTGCTGGGAAGCAGAGGGAAGCAGACAGGAGTTCGAGGGAAATAGAATGTTGGAAGCCGAGCACGTCACTCCAACAGCGTTTACTGACCTGCTGCCTGCCAGCCTGAGTCAGTTGGGGACATGAAGGAGAGTGACACACGGTCTCAGCTCACAGGCCAGAGGAGCAGACAATCACCGTCTTCCATGTTCCTAAGAAGGAGGACAGTGGCTAGGACTCTGCTTCCACT
Source organism: Oreotragus oreotragus (assembly GCA_006410675.1). Classification (NCBI taxonomy): domain Eukaryota; kingdom Metazoa; phylum Chordata; class Mammalia; order Artiodactyla; family Bovidae; genus Oreotragus; species Oreotragus oreotragus. The sequence continues at coordinate 132,504 of SJYX01002333.1, read as the reverse complement.
GCAGTGGGTGTGGGTTCCACCCCTGGTTGGGGAAGTTAAGATCCCACATGCCATGTGGTGCAGCCAAAAAAAAAAGAAAGCCTGAAGACAACTGAACTGTTCCCTCTTCCCCCCGCCACCCACAGGCTACTCGGAGACAGACCACCGGGGTTCAGGGTCACGACTGCGGAATGCTGCCTCCCGGGCGGGCTCTCTGCTCTGGCTGGTGGTTGCCTCTCCAGGTGGGTGCGGACCGCTCTGTGCACGATCGTGTCCGTTTTCTCCGGCAGTTACTTTTGCCCGTCTTTCTGCGGTTGGGGATCCAACTCCGTTACAGAGACTGTAGCGCCACTGGGAGAAGCTTGTTCCAGAATAATCGCTGGGAGCTGAGAGCCACAGGAGCACCCTTGCTTGGAAGCAGGATGGAGGGCGTTGGCCGTCCAGCAGCAGCAGCGAGATGTGTATAAGAGACAGGAGGTACACTGGCTGTCAGGGTTGGGGTCGGGGCAGGGAGGGCCGCGGGGAGAGACCCGCAAGCCGATGGTTCAGGGGGGCACTCGGGCTCCATGACCTTCTTCCAGGCCGGCTCTTCGGGCTCCTCTACTGGTGGATCGGCACCACCTGGTACCGCCTGACCACAGCTGCCTCCCTCCTTGACGTCTTCGTTTTAACCAGGTGAGCGAAACTGACAAGGAATCAGAAGGCCCTGGGTAGGGGGTTGGCCAGTAAAGCATCTAAACCTGTATGTGATCGTTTCTCTGAAGGGTTTTTCCCCAGTACTTGCTGCTTGTATTAGAGAGCGTGGAGTGGACGCCCAGAGCTTGACTCTGCCTGATAGAGGGTGGGACGCAGGGTCAGGTTTTGCTCCTTGAATTGATAGCTCATCAGGGAGTGTTCTGGAACACGGGTTCTTGTTTCTTCTTGGGTACTTCTGCTAAACACCAGCCCAGCCACTTCGGAGTCTCAGACGTGCTCGGCCTTACTCCCATGGGCCAGGCCTTAGGCTCTAGCCGGCTGGTGGTGTTTCCCAGCATGGAGGGCGTGGCACTCTCGGCCCCCAGTGTTTCCCACGTTGCGTTCAGAAGCCACGAATGGGTGCGGCCTGAGGATGCTGTGGGTCTGCTCCCCAAGTCCCTGACCCAGCAGAGCCAGATTTGGGTCCTTGGGCAGAGGAAGGAACACTGAACCAGGAGGTTAGGGTCCCTCTGGCCCTAAAGCTGGTTGGAGTGGGCAGCCAACTATGCTGAAAAGATGAGCAAGGATGAATTCATGTCACCAAAAAAGGTTCCTCATTTTTCTAAAAGAAATATTGTCCGTTTAAGGAATTAACTTTTTTTTCTTCTATATTTGCTTGCCTATAAGACCTCTATGTATAACAGTTTTAGGTTATTCGAGGACCCCGGGATTTATTTTTAATAACATCAATACAATTCAGAGTCAAAACTGTCCCCATCACTCCAAGCTCTGCAGGGAAAGCTCTCAGCATCTAGTCTGGCCCTGGCAAGATGCAAGGCTTGAGGGTGTCCCCTCCGACTGTAGCTCAGCACTCTAGGGACCCCCTGAGGACACCCAGAGGCCCTGGAGGCCTCTTGACCTCTCCGCCTGCCCTCTCTCCCCTCCTGTGGTCCAGGCGCTTCTCATCCCTGAAGACGTTCCTGTGGTTCCTCTTGCTGCTGCTGCTTCTGACTGGCCTGACCTATGGTGAGTTGCCCACTGTCACTGGGAAGGGAGGACTGTCCATGTGGAAACAGCACTGGTGAGCCAGAGGGGCAGGCAGAGCGTGCACCGAGGGTGGCACTGAGCAGAAATGTGAACACTGGAGGGACACTGAAAAGCTACAGTAAGCAGAAAGACAAGGCGGGGTCGGATCAAGCCTGGGCAACATCCTGTCTGGCTCTCCTGGGCCCTCTGGTGATCAGCGGATGGAAGGGGCAGTGCCCCAACCCACGGATCTTGTCGTTGGTTTGGGTGGCTCTGTTGAACTGCCTGGCATGTCAAGAGCATCCTTGGAAGCCATGGGGCCAGAAGATGCCCCGTTACAGGAGTGCTGGGGTAAAAGGGAGGGACTCTGACACTGTCATTAGCACTCACTTTCCCTCCATTCCAAATCAGGATATAATGTGGGTTAGTGAATTATTACTCCATCAAGGCTTCAGCTGTCTTTAAGATCAAAACAATGAAGTAGGAAAGAGAAGTAAGAGCACTTTTTTGTACCAAGATACTAAATTACATTTCGTTTGCAAGATGCTCCACATTGTCCTGATCTCTATCATTGAACTTTCACATTTTTTTACAGTTATAATCATAACACTTTCCTATGAGCATCCCCTGGGGCCCCCAGGCTCAAAGTTACCAATTTATAACTAAAGACCATGCTTTATTATTATTTTTTTTTAGAGTTTTTTTTAGCATCTACTGAACTTGTATTTCTTTAATTTATACCAAAGTAGGACATCTTTCCAAGTGTTGATTCCCTCGCTGTTATTAGAACAGCTTGTTCCTATTCAGTGGAAACTGGGTGTCACTCTTAAAACAATAATAATGACTTTATGATCATATAGCATTATGTTCAGGAAGCACATTCCCTCGTGTTATCTCAGTTTGTTTCACCATCCCCTCATGGGGTTGGCGGCTCCAAGGTCATCATGGCCTCATGAGGAGATGCACATAGAAAGTCTGAAAGGCAGAGGGGTGGAGTGACCAGCTCAGGGAAGGCAGCAAGCAAAGGTCTGTGCAGAGGGTCTGACTTAAAGCCCTGTGGTCACGTGCTTCCCATTGCACCTGCTCAAGGCCAACAATTGTGTGGCAAGCGTGGCATCTTACCAGGCTGGAGACCCCACAGCCAGTATGACTTCTCCAGGAGCTGTCACAACCATGCATACTTGTACACACACACACGNTGCAGAGGGTCTGACTTAAAGCCCTGTGGTCACGTGCTTCCCATTGCACCTGCTCAAGGCCAACAATTGTGTGGCAAGCGTGGCATCTTACCAGGCTGGAGACCCCACAGCCAGTATGACTTCTCCAGGAGCTGTCACAACCATGCATACTTGTACACACACACACACGCATGCATGCACGCATAGCTCAGGAGTGAAAACAGGTGGCCCCTAAAGCAATATGTCTTTGTGTGGCAGCCTTGTGCTCTGTTCTGGGGCCACAGGCAGCCTCTCTGAGTGGGTGGATTCTATTCCAGTGAAGGCTCAACTATGGCCAAGCATTAAAGTCACCTGGGGAGCTTTTAAAACTCATTGCAGGGGGATCTGCCCAGGCCAGCAAGCTCACTCCCTGCCAGGTGGGGCCAGACGCTGCTGGAGAAGCTCCCTAGGTGATTCTGCTGTACAGTCTGAACTGAGAAGCACCTTCAGGGCCTCTGGGTTCCATCCCTGGACAGTCCTCAGCTTCCAGCGATTTCCTGTAAGCCTTACCATCTATGGAAAGATGAGGATTCCTGAGGAGATGTGAGAATGCTTATACTCTGTGATCATCAGGTGGAGGTTGCTGCCCTAGTGGGGGAACCTCCGTCCCTTGTACCACCTTTGACAGGAGCGAGGCTCCCATGAGTGAGACAGGCTAGTGACAAGCGCTGCTTGTGAACCTGCCATGCTCCCTGGTGTGTGCCTCTTCACTGGGCCCTGGCCCCAGTAACTATTCTCTCCTCTGTGTGCAGGAGCCTGGTACTTCTATCCCTTCGGGCTGCAGACGCTCCACCCCGCTGTGGTCTCCTGGTGGGCCTCAAAGGGGAGCATTGGGCAGCGTGAGGTGTGGGAGTCCAGAGACTCATCTCCACATTTCCAAGTGAGCATCTTAGGATCGCAGCACCCGCCCCTCCCCACCGCCGTTGGCCTGCATTTGCCATTACATTCCTTGCCCGCCCTCCTTACACTCCCAGCGGATGAGATGCTGTCTGTCTCCTAGGACACCTTCCTTTCTCTACTGTTTGTGGTGCAGGGGCTGGGGGGGACGTTTTTCCTGCACTTAAATGTGACTCAGACCTGTCCTAAAGTTAATTTCCATCCTAAGAAGCACAGAAAACAGAAGGAAAATAAATCGAATTGCTTTCTTCCTTTTTAATACAGTATCACAAATATTTACTGAGTATCTTCTGGGAGTCAGGTGATATCCTGGTCTGTTACCCACTACCACCAAAATCAGTGCCTTAAGATTACCAGCACTGGAGAGTCACCTGCAGCAGTCCAGTGGTTAAGACTCTGTGCTGCCACTGCAGGGGACACGGGGTTGATCCCTGGTCAGGGAATTAAGAGCCCGCAAGTGGCACAGTGTGGCCAAAAAGAAAAGTGCCAGCATTGGAGTAGCTTGTGAATGCACAGGTCCTCTAGGTAGCTTTTCTGGTCTGAGCAAGGGAAGCTGGATCTTGGCTAGGCCCCCTCGACTAGAGCATCCTTGGTGGACTGGCAGGTCAGCAGGGGTGGCTGGTCTAGGCCTGGCCGGGCTGTACCTTCAATGTCTGGCCAGCTAGCCTGGGCTTGCTCTCTCAGCAACCGGGCAGGGTTCCAGGAGGGTGGAGTCAGGCTAGACTTCAAGGACTAGATTCACTTCTGCCACATGCTGTTGGCCAGGTTCAAGGAGGGGGGAAAGAGACTCCACCTCTCATGGGAGCACCTGGGAAGCCATACTGCAGAGGGTGCAGGTGTGGGGAGGGCAGGACAGTGGCCATTTTCTGCATCCTGTCAGAGACTAAAGATGGATCAGGCCCAGGCCATGCCCTCAAGAGGCCTGCGGTCCAGGGCGGGAGGGGTGATGAGTGCACAGACAGCAGCAGTGTGTGTGTGCAGGCTCTGGGCTCTGCCATGAAGATGTAAAACTCTTTGTCCTCTAATTACTGTTATGTGAACTTTGCTTGCATCCTGCTGAATTTAACTTGGCAGCACATTTTAACCATTTATTTTGGTGGATAGTACTTTCCTGACCTTGATGTTATTATTTCACAAAATAATGTGTTGTGGCATCTTTAACTTTTTTTTAATCACTAGTAAAGACAGTTCAGTTTCAGGACCAGCTTTTCTGTAAAATGGGGGAAGTAAAGGATGAACCTCTCTTTGTATTTACTTTCATCTGCATTAAAAAATAGTTGCCTAGGAAGGGTTGGTGGTCAGGGCTCTGGGTGAATGGGGCAGAGGTTAGGACCTTGACTTTGCTGTTTGCTTCTCGAGTCATGCAAATACTGCCTAGTTTAAAAATGGAACTTTTGAAAGTTGAAAGCCCAACCTCTGTTCCCAGTAGGCTCCTGCCTTTTAATCGAGTCGACAGGCTGTGTGTTTCTGGGATTCCCTTCCATTTCTTTTTAGGAAGCTCTGTTGTCATGAGTCCCTCACCTCTGTGGCTTTTCCCTCCCCGCCTCTCCAGGCCGAGCAGCGCATTCTGTCCCGGGTACACTCGCTGGAGCGGCGCCTGGACGCTCTTGCTGCCGAGTTCTCGTCCAGCTGGCAAAAGGAGGCCATGCGGCTGGAGCGCCTGGAGCTGCAGCAGGGGGCTGGCGGGCAGGGAGGTGGAGGCGGTGGCCTGCGCCACGAGGACACCCTGGCGCTCCTGGAGGGGCTGGTGAGCCGCCGCGAGGCTGCCCTGAAGGAGGACCTCCGCAGGGACACTGCTGCTCGGATCCAGGTTGGGGACAGGAGCTGAGGGGCCTTACAACCCTCTGTGTGGGTGACACCCTGGGGTGTGTGGGGTGGAGGGGGCGAGGCCCCACACACACTCCTCCCTGGCGTGAGGGAGACCGCAGTGTTGTCATTTCAGGGTCAGACGGCTCTGCCACTTGGCAGTTACCTTCTCTAAGCCTTACTTTCCTCCTCTTTGCAACGGAGGCTCTCCTGTCTGCCCCGTCCCTGGTCTTGAGAACAAGAGGCTGTGGTGCATCTGGCACAGTGCCCACGTAGGTGTGGCATACCATGCAGATGTGCAGTTAAGACCCAGAGGAGTCTTGCATGTTTCCAGAAAGGCACTGTAGCAGAAAGGCTAGGAGCTGAAGTTTGCAATCAAACAGGCCTGGTTTGAATTCCAGTTATACCACTTACTGGTTTTAAGTGGCCCTCTGAGCATGGCTCAGTAGAATCCTCAGCCTCTCTCCTATACCTGATAGGAAGAGCTGATCACCCTGAGATCAGAGCATCAGCAAGACTCAGAAGACCTTTTCAAGAAGATTGTCCAGGCCTCACAGGTTGGTGAACTTGGGGCTTGATCCAGTTCATCTCTTCTTGGGCTGAGACACCTGGGCCCCAAAGGGTCTGCTTAGACATAGAATGGGGAGAAGGATGTGTAGTCTCCTGACTTCTGCTTAAACTGAATCCCCCTGGGCTGGAACACTCTGCAAAGATGCCCTGGGAGCGTGCCAGAGGACAGGAAGGGCTACTTTCAAGTGGCCTGGGTATAACAAGCTGAATGAATGAGTGAACGGCTGAACACCTGAGCACAATAGTTATAGAGTGAGACTCGCATCAGGACATCAACTGGGAGGCCAGCTTGACATTTGCTGGAACAGCCAGGAGGCCTTGGGGAGGGGATGTGGTTAAGCAGAGAGACCCCAAAAGGAACAGATCCTGCTCTGGGAGACTGATTGCTGTGAGCCCGACAGTGCTTGAATTGGTGCCTTTTTCCTGCTCATAGGAATCTGAGGCTCGACTCCAGCAGCTGAAGTCAGAGTGGCAAAGGTAATGAGTGCTGCTGTCTGTCCTCGGCTTGCTCATCTCCAGCCTCCCCATTCCCACCTCCAGACAGGACTAGAGGGCAGAAACCCAGAGCAGAGTTCTGTGTCCCAGGCTAAGAAGGAGATGGCGGAAACCTGGCTCAGGACATCTGCTCAGAGTCTGTCCTTGAGGGGCAGTGGTGGTCGGGGCAGGGGATCGCGGGCACTGCTGGATAATCGAGATTCCTGGGTTCATTTATAGGTGCACCATCCTTTCTGTGCAGCTTCATGCCGGCTGCCTCCCGTGTCCCAGACGCCCATACTGGTGGAGGATCTGAGAGCTGAGGCAGTGAATTCTGGATCTGGGCTTAGGAGGGAAGCAGGATAATAACTAGCTCCTTGGGATATGCAGGCCAAGCTTAGGGACCAGAGCTGTGTTCTACGGCCTCGGTTTAGAACCCCCGAGAGCAGGCCTCGCACTCATATATCAGGTGCCAACTAGGGGATCCTCTTGTTTGCCTCAGCATATCCTTAGCCCTCACTAGAGACCCACAGCTTACTCTTCTGTTTGGGAGTAGGATGACCCAGGAGTCCTTCCGGGAGAATGCCATGAAGGAGCTGGGGCGGCTGGAGGGCCAGCTGGCGGGCCTGCGGCAGGAGCTGGCAGCCTTGACCCTGAAGCAGAGCTCGGTGGAGGACCAGGTGGGGCTGCTGCCCCAGCAGCTCCAGGCCGTGCGGGACGACGTGAGTTGGAACCCTCTGGGTTCCCCGGGAATACCCCTCCTCTGCGCCAGCCCTGGGAGTCTGTGAGGCAGAGTGCCTCCTGCCCCTGCTCTGGGCACAGACGCTGGCTTTCTCTGATGGAAGTTCTTCCCGTTTTCTCACTGATCATGTGGAGGGTTGTTCCTCTTTCCCCCCGTGGCCTGAGCAGGCACTCCCCTTGCTGGAGTGACTACAGAGGGGCCTGTACTCACTGCCTGGCCTCTAGACGCAAGCCAGGCGCTGCCCCCCACCCCCCTCTCCAGGCCGGCTAGGGCCCAGCTTCCACTTTCCCGGTGAGCCTCCCAGAGTGAGACCTTGTTTTTGGTCCCTAGGTGGAATCTCAGTTCCCTGCCTGGGTCAGTCAGTTCCTTCTTCGAGGTGGGGGAACCCGCACTGGGCTCCTTCAGCGAGAGGAGATGGAAGCTCAGCTGCGGGACCTGGAGAGCAAGATCCTCACCCACGTGGCCGAGACGCAGGGCAAGTCGGCAAGGGAGGCCGTGGCCAGTCTGGGGCTGACGCTGCAGAAGGAAGGCGTGATTGGGGTGACTGAGGAGGTGAGGACTCTGTCCCTGGACCCTGCCCCCCCCACACACACACAGTGCTCTCCTCCTGGGAGTCACAGAGCTGCACAGTCCCACCCAGCCAGCTCCCTGGCAGGTTCCAGGACCCAAGTAACATGCAGAAGCCCCCGATGTTTGTTTTGGGGCTGGTGTGAGGGGCGGGGGTGCGCCTGGGGAAGCGCCGCACGTGTCTGGACAGCAGGGTGGCGCAGGCATCGGGGGCTCAGTCTGCGGGTCTCTGGCCTCTGACAGTGGGGCAGAGAGATGGATGGGTCGGCTTCCCCATCACAGCTGCTCTGGTGCCTGTGTTTTAGCAGGTGCACCGTATCGTAAACCAGGCTCTGAAGCGCTACAGCGAGGACCGCATCGGGATGGTGGACTACGCTCTGGAGTCGGGAGGTGTGTCTAGCTCGCCTCCCTTTGCTGGGCCCCCTTGCTCCACACTGGCAGGCCCCCTGTCATCTGCTGGGGCAGCTGTGTGCTTAGCAAGCAGGGCTTGAGGTCAGCAGAAATCAGCCAACCCAGAACTCACCATAAAGGCGAGTGACTGTGGATGAAGGCAGGATATAGAGCGCCACTTTTCACCAGGGCGGGGCTGACGCTTAACTCTGCTCCGTGGTCTGGGCCAGCTGTAAAGACCCATCCCTTGGCTGGCAGCTAAGCCCATTGCCTGGGTCTCCCTCCCCTGCTAGTGTCCAGCCTCAGGCGCCCACCCTGCTTTTCTTTCCTGTCTCAGGGGCCAGTGTCATCAGTACTCGATGCTCCGAGACCTACGAGACCAAGACGGCCCTCCTCAGCCTCTTCGGCATCCCCCTGTGGTACCACTCCCAGTCTCCCCGAGTCATTCTCCAGGTGGGGCCCTGAGCGCCCCGTGTTGCCTCTGTGGCTGTCCCACCCTGGGTCATAAAGAGCTGTGCTCGGGGCAGGCTGTCTTTGCCACCTGCCACGTGCTGACCCGCCTTTTTCTCCTCCAGCCAGACGTGCACCCGGGCAACTGCTGGGCCTTCCAGGGGCCCCAGGGCTTTGCTGTGGTTCGGCTTTCTGCCCGCATCCACCCAACTGCTGTCACCTTAGAGCATGTGCCCAAATCCTTGTCGCCCAACAGCACCATCTCTAGTGCTCCCAAGGACTTTGCCATCTTTGTGAGTATCCCTCCTGGGGGCCCGGGGTCTCTATCAAGGACAGAGGTCATTCTCTGGCTGGGGGGCAGGGCGTAGATGTGGCAGACAGTACCAAGGTGGGAAACGGCAGTTCTGTGTTGGCTGCCTCAGGCTGCAGAGGAAAAAAACGGGAGGCCTAAGACGTTAAGCGACCGGTCACATACCACACGGCAACCCTGTGTCCAGAGCCCGGGACCCCTGCAGTCCCCAAGGAGGCCAGTCCCTGCCCTGCCAGATGGCAGGGGACCAGGGGAAGCCAGGAGGGAAGGCCTTCCCCGCTGGGGGCCCGTGCCTCAGGGCAGGGCCCTCCCTCCATCCTCAGGGCTTCGACGAGGACCTGCAGCAGGAAGGGACGCTCCTTGGCCAGTTCACCTATGACCAGGATGGGGAGCCCATTCAGACGTTTTATTTTCGGGTAAGGAACTTCGGCTCTGCTCGCAGAGGTGGTATACTTACTTTCCCATCTATTCGCCAGATGTTTTCCGAGTACTTACCCTGTGCCAGGCACTGGGAGTCCCAAGTAAGAAGCCACAGCCCAGCCCACCCACAGCTTGAGACAGGAAAGAGAGAAAACTGTTCAAGCGGCGTGGGGCAGGGCCCTTCCAGGTGGGGGATGTTGGGGAAGCTGAGAGGGCAGGTGTCGGGAGTGAGGCTGTGGCCCGGCAGGGTGTCACGCGGCACAGCCTGGCTGGGCCCCAGAGAGGGGCCTCTTGCCTCAACCTGAGTGGACATCAGTCTCCTAGGCCCTTGTCAGAAATAGCTTCCCAGTCTCCAGCCCAGGTGACCTCAGAGCCACCCCAGAGGAGTCTAAGTGTGGGAAACTGGGTGAGGTGGGGGAGGGGCCGAGGCGGGAGGAGAGGCAGGCCTGGCTGCCAGGCCAGAGAATTTCAGCTCGAAGCCGAAAACGAGCATACAGGACAGAGGCTTGATGGGAACTTGACAAAAAAAAAGAAACTCTGCTTAATTCATGGTGAAGGAATTCTTTTTCAACATCAGCATTTATCAGACTCCCCTACAAGGTAGTCCCGCCCATGGTCAAAAGGAGCTCCTGTGAATTTTCCCCAGTTCGGGATGCACTGGGCTCGTGTTCAGTTGTAAGGTCCTATTTCTGTGGCTGTGGGTGCCTCACACAGCCTTAACGGTGCGTTCCCGGCCCCTGCAGGACCTCGGAAGCCTCTGGGGCTTCTTGGCCTACCAGCTGGAAACTCTGTTCCAGGGCCTGAAGACAGGATTTTTGAAGTCTGGTTTCTCTGCAGAGGCCTGACGGAGGGGGGTGTCTAGCCCTGGGTGTGGCCGTCTCCTCTCCAATCTTTGAATTCTTAGCCCTCNGACCTCGGAAGCCTCTGGGGCTTCTTGGCCTACCAGCTGGAAACTCTGTTCCAGGGCCTGAAGACAGGATTTTTGAAGTCTGGTTTCTCTGCAGAGGCCTGACGGAGGGGGGTGTCTAGCCCTGGGTGTGGCCGTCTCCTCTCCAATCTTTGAATTCTTAGCCCTCCCTTCTCTCTGCAGGAGCCTAAAATGGCCACGTACCAGGTGGTGGAGCTGCGCGTCCTGACTAACTGGGGCCACCCCGAGTACACCTGCATCTACCGCTTCAGGGTGCACGGGGAGCCCGTCCACTAGGCCTTCTCTGTGCTGCTGCCGGCCACGCCCCCTCTCTGGGGTTAGGTGCGCAGCACCCCCGACTCTCGCACATGCTTGAAGCGCACTGACTTCCAGGAGCAAGAAAGGAGCCCTGGCGCAGTAGAGATGAAAGAACACGTGGGCTTTTCCTGTGCAACGGGCGGCTCGAGCGGTCAGCAGGCTCCATTCTCTCTTTTCCTTTTCTGCTCTCCGCGTGCCAAGCACTGGGCGTCTTCTCCCTCCTGGGAGGGTGTATATATGTAGCATGTCGTGGGGACTGAGGTGGGAAGAGCGGGTGATGCCCATGGTCCAGCAAAGGTGGACCAGACCTGCCTGCCCCTGGCCCGTGTGGAGGGACTGACACCTTGGGAGCTGCACAGAGGAAGCAGGTGCCAAAGCTGTGGGGGAGACAGGCTAGGGCCTGGGGCAGCTGGGCTGTGCCCCCTCCCTTGGTGAGGGGGGTGCTCAGGGTGCAGGTTGGGACTGGTCCCCAGGCACGAAGCTCCTGGAAGAAGGTGGCTGGGCTCCTCCAGACACCAGTGCCATCAGCCAAGGCCCACAGCATTCCTGAAGGGCTTCTGTACACTGTGTGTCCTGGGTCAGGGTGGGCCGGGGGCTTCCTGTACCCTGGAGGGTCTGGCTCCTGGGAGCCTATAGGAGCCCCTCTGCTGGGGACAGCAGTTGTCTTCTCTCTCCTGATGCTGGGACTATGGCCCGCTCTGCTCCCCTCTCCTGCTCGGGCCCACCTGGTCCCCAGAGCAAGCTTGCCACGTTCCCCCAGGGTGCAGGTGTCCAGACCTGTCTTTGGGGGCAGCCAGCAGTGTTCACAGAGCTCCCTGGGCTCCTGTGGTGGCCCAGTGACACGATGAGAGGGACATTCAGGGTGTCGCTGGGGTGGGGGGGTGTGGACTGTTGGCCCTGCACCCCCCCCCATCAGGCCCCTGATCCTAAGCCATCCCTGGGGGCTCATTTAGCTCTTGCTTCCTTGTTTCTATTCTGACTCATTTTCTATGGGGAGCAGTCAGGGGTGGGGGTGGGGGGGTTGGTTAAGGATGGGGGGGCTGAGGTGGGAGCTTTTGGACCCGGCAGGCCCTGCTCTGTTGTGTATATATTTTTCAAGGTCTTGTTTTTTTAACTGAGAAGCTAAGGGCTTGATTTCTAGCCCCGTTCTGTGGGGCCTTGACTGAATGCAGTTCCTTGTAACCTGGCTGCCAAGAGGGGCCTGGGGCACTGGTCCTGACTCTGTGGTTCACTGTGGCCTGTGGCTGAGGGGGCGGGAAGGGCTGCTGCATAGGTGGGTGCCCTTGGAAGAGTTCCTAGAAGATGGGGCTGGAACAAAGGTGAGGCCCCACGGACCCCCTGTGCTTTTCCAGCACCAGCCCCTGCCTCCAGACAACCAGGTTTTGTTTGCGCTCTCCTGTCACAAATGCTGCACTATTGGTTCTTAATTTTTTTTTTAATCTCCAGATTCTAATTTATGCCTATGCAAAAAATAAATTATGCCCAGGGTTAATAGAGTGTGTGGTGTGGTTTTTATCTGGCCATTGCATGGGACTCTGCCCTTGGGAAAAAGAGAAAGGATTCTTAGCCTAAACAATGTCGCACAGGCTTACCTCCTAAGCTTTAGAAACCCAGGCTTCTCAGCTGTGATGGGAGATGGGACCTGAGGCTGGCCCTGTTCTGGTGACTCCTGGGTTTGATGGTGGCAGGAGAAAGGGAGGTGGCTTTATTAGCCACCACTGATGTCCCCTGGGAAGCAGGAGGCTTGTCCTGCGTCTCTCAGTGGAGCAGGAAATAGGAGTGACCCACCTGACTCTCAGCTTGTCTACGTCAGTGTCGCAATACCCCTCACAGGAGTTAGACCCTTGTACCTGTGTTGGGATGGGACGAGGTGGGTCCCCTGAAGAGTCAAACTCTTGCCAGTTTCAGGGAGCAGGTCCTGGCTCTTCCCTGCATGTATCTCCCCAGATTCAGTGCCTCCAATGAGCAGCTCCAGGTGACAGGGGTGGTTCCCCATCTGGACTCAACATACNGGGATGGGACGAGGTGGGTCCCCTGAAGAGTCAAACTCTTGCCAGTTTCAGGGAGCAGGTCCTGGCTCTTCCCTGCATGTATCTCCCCAGATTCAGTGCCTCCAATGAGCAGCTCCAGGTGACAGGGGTGGTTCCCCATCTGGACTCAACATACACCTCATCCTGACCATAGCACCTGGCCCAGGGCTGGGCCCCATCACAACTGAGAAAATAAAAGGCAGGAACAAGTCAGCAGGGAGGAGCTGGCGGAGAACTGCTATAGGAGAGGGAGCTGGGTGGGATCCACAGCCAGGCCCAAGGCTTTGGGCCAGTTGCTCAAGCCCTCAGCTCTCCACACCAGGACAGAGCCAGTCCCAGAGCGCACTGCTCAGCAGCTGGGTGCTTCATTGCCTCCCATCTCACTTAACACTGGCACTGTATTTACCACCCTTTTTCAACAAAGGCCACATCCCTAAGCAGCACCAGTAAACGGTCTCTGGAACTGACCACATCAGAGCTCAGGGCCTCTGCTCATGCCCTCTGGGGCCTGTCTGTACATATTCACATCTGATGAGCCCTTCACGGTACAACCTGCCAGGGGTGATTCCCCATCTGGACTCAACATACGCCTTATCCTGACCACGGCACCTGGCCATCTTCTCCATGGTCCGTCNCAGAGCTCAGGGCCTCTGCTCATGCCCTCTGGGGCCTGTCTGTACATATTCACATCTGATGAGCCCTTCACGGTACAACCTGCCAGGGGTGATTCCCCATCTGGACTCAACATACGCCTTATCCTGACCACGGCACCTGGCCATCTTCTCCATGGTCCGTCTCATGACCCCAGGTAAACCTGCTCTTCCCTGCACCATGGCATGTTCCTCTTAGCTTATTCTGGTGCTGGGGAGTCAGGAGGCCCGAACAGCGGGCCTGGATGAATTCAAAAAGGCCATACATGCTAACTACATTGCAGAAGGTCAAGATTTGCCATTTAAGATGACTGGGTTAACAACTTTTCTTCATCAACTACGAAAGGGCTGGTGGTTTGTTCCAAATAGACAGTGGGTACGGCTGAGACTCATACAGTCTCAGCAGTCCCAGCCAATGACAGTAAAATGCTGCCATCAGTCCCCTGGCTCGCAGGGAGGGGCCTGGGGACCACAGAGATAAGGCTGACCTGAGTGTTTGAAGGCAGAGGCCAGGGTGGAAGCCATAGCTTCTAAATGTAAAGGAAGTGCTTATGTTCACAGACTGCCAACCGAATGAGGTTCTGCCTGTTTCAAGGTCCCACGTGAAATCCCACAGCACCTGCCATGGGAACCGAGAGCAGGCGCTGCTACTCCACACGCAACTCCCACTATGAAGGCACCACTGGGCAGCGGCCCCTCTCAGCAGAACCAGAGTCAAAAAAGCAAAGGGGAAACAGCCAGCAGACAAAGGAACCAGGGCCGGCTGGAGGGCGTGCTGGAGCGGGTGACCAGGACGGCTGGGGGCTGGGGCACTGCTCCCAAGTCCTCCTTAACTAGAAAGACATCACTAACGCCACCTCCCTCACAGATGGTAGCTGCAAATGTCAAAAAACGTGAAGCGAGGGAAATGCCTGGCACAGTCCCAGCTGCACAGCAGAGCCGAGTCCGTGCCACGTTTCTCCTTTCGAGCCTGTGCCCCGGCTTGTGGCCTCTGCTGTGGACTTGGGAGCCAGCGTGGGTGAGAAGCCACGTGGTGACCACTCAGCGGGTACCTCCCACATGCTGTTAAAATGCTGCCATCGGTCCCCTGGCTCGCAGGGAGGGGCCTGGGGACCACAGAGATAAGGCTGACCTGAGTGTTTGAAGGCAGAGGCCAGGGTGGAAGCCATAGCTTCTAAATGTAAAGGAAGTGCTTATGTTCACAGACTGCCAACCGAATGAGGTTCTGCCTGTTTCAAGGTCCCACGTGAAATCCCACAGCACCTGCCATGGGAACCGAGAGCAGGCGCTGCTACTCCACACGCAACTCCCACTATGAAGGCACCACTGGGCAGCGGCCCCTCTCAGCAGAACCAGAGTCAAAAAAGCAAAGGGGAAACAGCCAGCAGACAAAGGAACCAGGGCCGGCTGGAGGGCGTGCTGGAGCGGGTGACCAGGACGGCTGGGGGCTGGGGCACTGCTCCCAAGTCCTCCTTAACTAGAAAGACATCACTAACGCCACCTCCCTCACAGATGGTAGCTGCAAATGTCAAAAAACGTGAAGCGAGGGAAATGCCTGGCACAGTCCCAGCTGCACAGCAGAGCCGAGTCCGTGCCACGTTTCTCCTTTCGAGCCTGTGCCCCGGCTTGTGGCCTCTGCTGTGGACTTGGGAGCCAGCGTGGGTGAGAAGCCACGTGGTGACCACTCAGCGGGTACCTCCCACATGCTGAGCACATCAGGACCTCATGCTCCTTCTCGCTGAATCCTCACAACCCGATGCAGGCAAGCACCTCTCTCGCTGTGGATGAGGAAGCTGAGGTTCAGAAGATGCCAGCTAGTCCCTGGGTCACCGCTGACCGAGAAGCCTGGTTTCTTGAAGCCACGCCTGCCTGGCAGGAGAGGCTGAGCTCCTGCGGGGCCCCGCCTACGGCCGGGGTTCCAGGGCGGGCAGAGCAATGGAGGTCCCTGTGGCAGCGCCTCCACCTGGAGGGGCTGGGCAGGGAACACGACACCATCAACTTGGAACAAACTTTTATTTTGTGTGCTGGTCTGGTCAGTCCATGGCCACAGGTAAGTGGTAACTAGAAATAGTTAGAAGGAGGGGAGGAGAGGGGACCAGCGGTCTGGACGCATAGGGAGTCGTGAAGGGTTGGGGACGGAGGGGAGGTGAGGCTGAGGAAGGACCCAGCCAGGTAGGTGGGTGTCCCAGGCTAGAGAAAGAACACAGCTCTGCCCACCAGTCCACCCTGAAGTGAGGGCTTAGTCCACAGCTCAGGCCAGGCTGGTTCGGGGCTCATGTTGCCTTCTCTGGCCTGGGCAACACCACCCCCACCCCAGGCAATGATTCTTCCTGAGGGCTTAATACTCTTGAGATGGGTCCGGAAGAATCTTGTTAATACCTCCTACCTGCCCCCCCTGTACTCCAATGAGAGCTTCCCAGTCGGGGCTCTGGCCCTTCCCTCTGTGCTCCTGTAGCAGCCACGCTGGGGCGATGTAGGCAAGGAGGGGTTCTGTCCCTGTCTCGCTCAGAGGACAGCCGGCACCCCCACCAAAAAGATGGGCTGCTGAGCGTGAGCCTGAGCGGGCGGCCCCCAGCCCGGTCCTCAGTGGCCAGAGGCCCAACAAGACTCAGAATCCAAGTCCAAGCAGGAGGCAGCCCTGGGAAGGGCAAGGCGAGAGCCTCCACCGTGACAGAATCGGCCGAGGAGGGGTCACCCCAGTCAGCTAGGCAAACAGAAGATTGTCTCAGAGGGGCAAGAAAAGCCATCAGCTGTCTCTAGGTCAAGGGTGAGGGTCAGAGGTGGGGGAAGGAGGATCCTAAAATCCAATCGCCAATACCCTCCACACATCTATAGGTTACAGCTTAAGAGCTTTTGGCATTAACTGTTTGGGGGTTCAAGGGGAACAAGAGGGACAAAGAGACTAGGGAACCACCAGTCTCGGCTCTGCTAAGATCCCCAAGTGCCGGAAGGAGGACTCCAGTACCAGCAGACACTCCCACCTGGATGCCTGCAGCAAACGGCTCCAGGCACAGAGAATGGACACGGGGGTGGCGGGTGGGGTGGGGGAGGGTCGTGTCCGACAGCCCCGAAGGTTCGCACAGACACACACAGACGGACGCACAGACAGGCAGCCAGCTAGCTCCTGGAGGCCGGTGGCCAGCCACAGAGGAAAAGGGAGAAAGACGCCCAGGGCCCTGATTGGCCGCACTCCTGCACCTCAGACACACACCCCCACACACAACCACACGCACACTAGATAGAGAGATAGATATATAATAAAAAGAATAAAAACTAAGGGCCCGGATGTACAAAAAAGGTGTGAGTGAGGAAGAAGGCAGGGAGGAGGATGGGAGATGGTCAGTCCTCTCCGGAAGTCTGGCCACCTTCCTCAGCTTATAAATTACAGCCCCCCTGGAAAGTGGGGGTGGGGGGAATGATGAGGCTCCGGGTTCGGCCGGGGGCAAGGCGAGTGGCGCCAGGGCTGCTCCGGTCCCTCTGGCGGAGCCGGGGCCAGAGCACTAGGATCCCTCGGGTGGCGGAGGTGGGGAGACTCAGCAGCCGCTGGCGGGAGTCGTGCAGGCCCCCTGGGGCTTCACCTTGTGGCGCTGGCCCCCCCGTCGCCGGCCCCCACTGCTGGGCTTGGGCTGAAAGAGAGAAGGAGGATCTGGAGAAGTGGTGGCCTGCTGGGCCCCCAACACAGGGCACAGAGGGGCCTTGGGAAGCGGGGGCCGCCCACGAGCGAGCGGCTATCTGGGATGGAGCCAGTGCCCACCCTGCCTTCCTCGCAGGCGGTGGGTCCCAGTGATCAAGTTCAGGGGGCACACAGGGGGTGGCAGCAAACAGGTGCCACCGCTGACAGGTACAAAGAGAAAGTGTGCAGAGGAGGCAGAGGGGAGACTCGACGGGAGGGCAGAGGGAGAGTAGGAAGGAGGGGTCCAGGCAGAAGCTCTCTCTCTCGAGAGGAGTCTGGGAAGACTCTGGAAAGGAGCAATGTGGGGGCGCCAGGAGAGGACTCCAGGGCCCAGAGCTTCCCCAGAGGTTCTGAGCGAGAGCCACACTGACCAGGGCCCGAGGCCACCCACCCCTCACATCACGTTGGGGAAGGGGCCCAAAGGGCCCTTGAAGGTAGCATCTTTCGGACACCTGGGGCTGCAGTGTGCACACATCACTTGTATTCTTACACACACACCACTTGCTCTTATTGTGACAGGGAAACTCTGACATTTTTTTATTCTAGTTCATTAAAACTAAATGCTGGTCTGACTCATTAAGTTGACTTTATGTAGGCCACATCGCCACATCTCAAGCTTGAAAACCACTGCTTTAAGAGACCAAAAGCTCCCACTTGGAGAACACTTACAGGCCTGGAGTGTGGGAGACACCCACCGAGGAACGCAAGGACACGGCAGGCTGGCAAAGGCTGCCTGGCTCTTCTGTGAATCAACTCCTCCCCCCACTCTCGCCTCCGCCCGCCTGAGCTGGCTGGAGAAGCACTCACCTGTGGCTGGAGACTGCTGGATGCAGCCAGCTGGGTGGCCCCTAGGGAGCAAGCTTCATCTCCTGGTGGGGGGCCCCCCACTGTGGGCCCTCCAGAGGGGCCCCCCTCTTCTCTTTTGGGCGGGGGACCCTTTTTCGTCGATTGCATTTTAATCTGCTGGGGCTTGGAGTTCATTGGGGAGTTGTTGGTGGTCTGCAGGAGCTGCCAGAACCAAGCAGGTGGGGGTGAAACTGGAGCTGCCAGCCATGACGTGGGCTCAGCTGCCCTGGCCCAGCCCGAGGTCTCAGGGCCCTCCCACCCCTGGCCTGGCTGGGCCTGGGCAAGGCAGGCGGGGGCCGGAAGGTGGCCACATGCCCCCTCTACTCAGTGCACTCGGGCTGCCATGGTCGGGGCCAATGTCTCACTGGTCTCCACCCAGCCCAGAAGGGTTCCGGCTGCTCTTCCCACAATCTGTGAACCCCAGCATCTGCTACTCAGCTCAGCTCCCAGGCTCGGGGTCCAGCCTGCTCCAAGCATCAGCTGTACCTCCTGCTGCCCATGGAACAGAGTCTGGGGCAAGTTTTCATTTCAGGCTTCCCAAGGAGACCAAGTGAGTCTCCCAGGAGCTGGAAGCCTTTGGAGTGCTGCCATCAGAACTCTTAAGAGCTTCCACCCAGGAAGGACTGACTCAGAGCCTTCCCTGATGACCCCAGTTCAACCTCAAAGCAGGGAACAGGCCTGGCTGCATCCCCAAGGGTACTAGAGCACGTGCTAGTAGCTTCAGCCAAACCCTCAGCCAGTCTGAAGGAAGGGAGCCTTCAAGGACACGATCCTCCCCTCTCCCCAACACACACTGCAGGCCCAGGGTCACACGGATGGGCCGAAGGCCATTCTGGAGAGAAAGCGAGCCTGAGCCTTATTCCAAGATCGCAGACAGGATGTATGGAGCAGAGGTCAGACCACTCTCTCAAGGGCCCCTACTCGAGGCCACGGATGAAGTCTGCAGAGGGCGTGAGGCAGGCTCCAGGACACAAAGAGCTCGTTGAGCCTGTGTCCCACTGCTGGCCAGCACTCGCTCCAGCTGGACCCACTACTGTGAGGGCACTGCCCCAGCCAGGCCACTGGAGCCTGTGCCCAGCTTCTTAGAAGCTGACCCCGCCTAGGCCAGGAAATTCTCCCACCATTCTCTCCTACCGACGACTGCCATGCCTCAACCCCCACCTTCTCTCCACCATGGTCACCACCAAAGCCCAGAAGGACGGGAGGTTTAGGGATGCCTCTCAGGGCAGCAGAGCAGATGGCACTTGGTAAGATTTCACAGGGCTTCTCAAGAAGAGCGTGCTGTGCTCACAGGCTAGAACTGGAAGCCCCTGGTACTTCCTGCGGGCAGGCAAGGTGGTCTGCCCGGCCATACCTTAGTGATGGTGCCCACGGCCTTGGTGCGGCCTTCCCGGAACACTAGCCGCTGGTCTATGTGCAGGTACTCAGGGGTCTTGATAAAGCGGAAGTGAACGGTGGCCTTGTCCCCAGTGCGCAGACAGTCCTTATCCATGCTCAGGATGGTGGCCGTCTGCCTGATGCTCCCACAGTGCACTGCCAAGGGAGCCAGGAGGTCAGCAGAGGCCTGAACCGCCCAGGGGCCTCAGGGCAGGGGAGGCAGTAAGTGAAAGCATGAACCGTGCTCGAGCTATGTGGCAGGCTAAACCTGGAGAGGCTGAGTGTGGCTATGTGAGCTGGAGGCCTGCTCTCAGATTGATCCTGCCTCACACTTTCCCACTTTGTCCTCCAGTTAACAGACCCTGCTGGTCCCTGGACCCACTGTCCTAATTCTTGAACACAGGCACTCTGCTGGAATGAGTGCCTTCTCTGGACTTTGGGCTTCTTGATGGCAGTGCCCTCACCCATCTTGTCTTTGTCCCCCAGCACCTTAGCATCACTGCTTGGCAAACAGCAGTGCTTGGCAGATGTCCACTGAAAGACTGAGTGTGAGGTCCCTGAGGGCAAGTCTGAGTTTCCAGTGCCCAGCGCAGAGCCAGCACTCGGTTAGTGTTTACAAGAATGAACAGACCACAGGCTGCAGCTCGTAGGTGGAACAGAGGGGATAGCGTCACTAAACAGGATAGAGACCCAGCTCTTGGCTGCAGCTGAAACTTTGGGGTGAGGGCTGCTGGAGCCGGGGACTTCCAGCTGGCAGTGCCTTTTGACACCTACCCATGGCCTGGTACCGCGGGCTGATTGTGGTGGGGTGGTGAAGGACCAGGATCTCGGCCTCAAACTCCCAGGAAGCTTGGGGATTCAGGCGTGGAGAAACCATCACCATGCCCTTCCGGATGGACGAGCGCTTAATCTGAAAACAAGAGGAACCCCAGACCTCAGGGACTGTAATGCCGTCTGGCTTCACGCCCTGGAGTAGTGGGGCAGGAGTCCCTCTGGGAACCGGGACCAATAGGGCCTTGACCTCTCATTGCGCTGGACCACCAGCTTTCTAGGGCAGACTGTCCCAGGCAGACTTTAGGGCTCCGTCAGGGGGCAGTTACTGGGGGGTCAGGAAAGACTTCAGTCAGAAAGTGTCATTTCAGCCAGACCTTGTAGATAGGCTAGAATTAAGTGAGTGGTGAAAGGGCAAAGGCAGGCAAGTACTCAAGTGGGAGAAACAGGGTAAGCACAATATGACTGATGGAAAGTAGAAAGTCTGGCGTTGCTGGCTAATTTGTTTGGTGGGAAAAGTGGGTGACCCAGGACCCAGCGGTCACCCCAGTCCCCTGCCCCAGGAAATGAAAGCTGAATGGCAAGAGAATCTGCAAGAGACCTCAATAGCCCTGGGTGGAAAGACCCTCTGCAGAGCAGGCAGGCCCCCAGCTGACCTCACCCCGGGTGCAGGGTACAACGGCCAGACACTGTGCGTTGGAACAGAGCTCAGGAGGCCGCAGGCCTGGGTTCAAGTCCCGGTATGCTCCCCAAGAGCCTGACAAGTCACTCAGGCTCTCTGAGCTTCAGTTTCCACATCTGTAAAAGTGAGGTCTGCACTCCCTGCCTTGCAGAGCAGCTGCTGAGAGCTGGAGATGACGCAGAGCCCGAAGGAGCTTGTAGCCTTCTCCACACTCACCTTCTTCAGTGCGAAGGAGGCAGTCTGGCCCCCGCGTACCTCCTTGACAGGCATGCGCTTGCGATGGATGGATTTGACAGCAATCGACAGGAAGTTACCCAAGGGATCTGGGCCCAGCAGCAGCGTGTCGTTCAGCTTGATCAGGCCCCTCAGTGTTGTCCCAGACACCACGGTCCCCACACCCTGCAGAGAATACCCTGGCCCAGTGAGTCCATCGCAGCACAGGCTGGCCCCAACAGCCCGGGAGGAAGCACCGCTCAGTGCCCCAACCCTGGTTCAGCCCACGGAAACGCACGCACCGGGACGGAGTAGGTGTCATCAATCTGAAACTCGGCAGGCTCCTCCTCCCGGTAGCTGGTGCGAGGGGAGAGCAGGTTGAGGAACATCTTGAGCAGGTCGAGGTTCTCGCCTGTGACGTTGGAGATTTGGAATATCGGGCACATCCTGGTGGGGGGGTGATGTGGAGACAGAGGAAGAAAGGCGCGCCCGTGGCGAGCGCCTGCCTGAGCAGGGAGGAGCAGCAGGAGGCATCAGGCACGGCTGCTGTGACTGAGGGTGCCCCCACCACCGGCCTCCCGGGCCCCGCCTAGCCCACCGTCCCGTGCCTAAGGCCTCCTCTCCTTACACCATTTTGTCCCTGAAATCTATCTCCTCCTCTCGTCTTGGTACCACTGCCCTATTCCGGGCGCTCGTGAGAACCCCTTCTTCTTACACCGCATACATCCTTAAACCCTTACCAACTCCCCGCTGACGAAATACCAGCCGGAATCCCTCCTCCCGACACCTCTACCAGTTTATTTCTCCCAGAGTCCTGTATTACAGCTGGACTGGCGAATCCTCCCTTCTCCTCAAAGCTTTTTTCATTCCCATGCACTTGTTCACTCTAATCCACCTGCCTAGACTCCTTCCCTCTTATCCAACTACTAAATCCTCTCATCAGGGAACTATATTCAGTATGAATGGCCTATCTCTAATGCCGCCTCCTTCCAGAGAATCCTTCCCAGATGGGTACCCTTGACTCCAAGTTTTCAGAAAACTTAAAAAAAAAAAAAACACTCAAGTATAGCAGTTGATTTACAGTGCTAAATTCTTCAGTAAAGTGACTCAGTTACATATATATATTCAATATATATATTCTTTTCCATTATGGTTTGTCACAGGATACTGACTATGCTACACAGTAGAACCTTGCTATTTATCCATTCTATATATAATAGTTTCCTGCCTATCTGCTCTCCGTGGTTAATCAAACTTCTCAGGATCAGGAATTACACTTTTGCTACATCTAGAATAAGGAATGTATAGAAGAGGCACTCAACAAAATGAATGAATTTTAATGGGGCCAACTGAAATGTACCCCCTCTGCTGGCCAACTGGTGGAACTGAAGACAGTGCTAGAGAAGAGAGAAAGGCAAAAGTCGGGCTGCTCTGGGTCCTGTAGCAAACAGCCCCAAGCAGCGGAGTCAACAGAATTCACTACCACCAAGAGACTAGCTTTGACCAAGGAGCCGACCACCCTGAAGACAAGGACTGTGCCCAAGTCAACTCTGAGTCCTCAATGCCTAGATGAAAAGCCCAGCACAGAACAAACATCCAATGACTATTTATGGAATCAAGGAATTCCCTGGCAGTCAACCGCTTTCACTGCTGGCCTGGGTTCAGTTGTGGTCAGGGAACTAAGAGCCCAAAAGTCATCCAGTGCAGCCAAAAATATATATATATCTATAGAATCAAAGGACATGCTAAAGAGTAAATGCCAAAACCCATCTGTGATTAGCGAGCTTTTGAGAAACAACAGTACAAAAAAAATTACGGACTTCCCTGGTGGTCCAGTGGCTAAGACTCTGCACTCCCAATACAGGGGGCCTGGGTTTGATCTCTGGTCAGGGAACTAGATCCGGAATGCTGCAACTAAGACCCAGTGCAGCCAAATAAATAAAATGTATTTATTTTACAAGTCAATAGAAACAGTTATAAAAATGGCTGTGTATCTAATAACAGCAGCCATGCACAGTGCTAAGCGCTTTACATAGATCATTGCCAACACTTACGAGAGCCCTGTGAAGACAATAATACCCATTTCACAGATAAGGACACTGAAGTCTCAGCTAGTACTCCAACTTCAGTGAGGCCAGCACCTCACAATCTGGGTCACCTCATACAGCCCCTGAGCAACATTGCTGAGAGCAGAATCATCTATTTCAACCAATCTCTGTGCCTGCACCCAAGTGACTGCTCCCTACCCATTACCTCTCAGAGCTGAAGTTGGAGGCTGTAACAATCACATCATCCTTGCTCTGCACCAGCACAGGGATCTTCCGGCAGCCTGGTGACTTCAGCAGGCGCTGCAACAGCTTCAGGGTTTCTTAAAGGGTGAAATGGAACAAAATTAGGGGGACACAGCCTTCTCTTTGGCCAGGCTTCCAAGGCAAGACAGGTCCACTCGTTACTGACGCAGCAGGAGACAGACAGACGCACAGTGTTAAATGCCATAATGCCTGGAGAAGAGAAGGAGGGCCAACACTGGGTGAATGCTTGCCAGAGTAGGAGGAGACTGACGGAGAGTGTGTGCTCAGGCCACAGGTCTGAGACCTGTCAGGTTTCTCCAGAGTCTCTAGAAGACTCACATCCTATACACAAGTGACTCGGGGGTCCATGAGAAGGACAGTGTTGTTCCCAGAATGCTCTGTTTCCTGGGAAAAAATTCATCTGACAAGAAGATCTCTAGGATGTTTAGACACCTACAGAAGCCCTTAGGAGGCCCTCTAGAAGGATCCTTCTCTAATTCTCCCACCATCTCTAGCCTAGTCTTGCAACTCTGTTTTGAAGCCTTTGGTTGCAAAAGGCCAGACTCTCTGCCCAAATGTCTCCATACATGCCCAGCTTAGATAGTAAAACCCAACCCCTTCAGCCTAGAACTATCTGAAAAGAGATGCCAGATTAGGGCCTTGAAGGATCCTGCATTTGTAACCAGAAGGAACAACGAGGAGGAGGTAACTCTAGGCTGTACTCAGACCAAGAGCCAAGCAGGGAGGAAGCAGAAGTCTCAGGCCAAGGTCTACGCACAGTACCAGGGAGCAGAAGGTCCCAGACTGCCGCCCTGGCGGCAGATCGCCAAGGAGCCACCATGGGTGACTGTGCCATAGACTGCTGCCGCCTGCACTTACCTTGTAGGATGTTGGCAGGACACATGTCAATCTTGGTGACCACCACAAACACCGGCACGTTGAGGGCCAACGCCAAGCCCAGGTGCTCCTTGGTCATCCCTACGATGCCAGCGTTGCTGCCCACCTGCCCCAACACAGAAAGGACTATCAGGACAAGGGGCACAGAGAGTGCTGCTGGGTGGGCACAGGGGCTCAAAGAAGGCTGAGGGAAGACAGCACTCTCGTCTTTGGGGCCACTATAGGAACAGAACACAGGGGGCGCGAGTGTTAGGCCGGAAACCAAACAGCTGTAGCTGAAAGCTGGGCTGGGCTGGGCACAGACAGCTTTAATCTCCCGTACAAGACGGCCTATCAAAATCTGAGGAGACTTGGACGCAATAAAAAAAAGACAAACTCAGTCTGGGGAAAGAACTGTCCACAGTCATCAAAGTGGATTCAGTTGAACATCCTTGGCCCCCAGTTACCCTATCAATAAAATGGGAGGATAATAACATTCACTTTTTTAAAGGGTTCACTTGAGGTTTAAATAACCAAGCATGTGTCAAAGGTCCACACAGAACCAGCAGGAATTAGGTCTTCAAGCAAGAGCCGCTGTTACTACTGTTATCATTCCTTCCTGTAACAATAAACATCTTCAAATATCATAAAGGCCAGTTACATGAATTAACACACGTGCACAAGTGTGCCTGCAAAAGAAAGAGGAAATGCTTCTCCACTGATATGGGTTACTCTCTAAGATATGTTTGAAGGGGAGGAAAGCAAGGTGGTATACAGCGTGCTACCATGAAGAGTGGTGATCAGATCACCGTTTGAAAAAAAGCAGCTGTAGGACATCCAGGGGAACATCTGAGATAATGTAGATACTTGCAGACTAGATACTGTATGGTATCAGTGAACTGTTGTTCATCTTCTTGGGTGCAAAAGCAGTAGCAGACTGTGCGCTGAAGTATTTTAGGGCCTGTGAGAGGCATTTCGGGTGAAGAGTCACAGTGTCTATAACATAATCTACTTTGAATGTACACACGCTTGCTGGTATGATTACAAAATCTCTCTGGAGGACGTGTAAGAAACTGGCAGTACTGGCTGCCTCCAGAGAAAACGGAACAGAGGCAGCAGACAGACCTCTCACTCTGAAGTGGAAAGTCTCTAAAGTCCTTAGGTACCTTTTAATTTTTGTACGATATGGATGTATTACTCACTAAAACAAAATAAGGTTAAAATTGCCATGACGTGTTTATACAGGGCTTCATACATTCCAGAGTGTTTTCAAGTGATGCTCCCACTGGTCATCACGGTTCCCAGGGGAGCGATCACCCCACCAACACAGAGGCCCCACGCATGTTCCCTCTGCCTGGACCACGACCTCTCTACCATCTTCCTCCTAAATCTTCCCTATCTCTCCCACCACCTTTCCTAACCTACCCAGACCTGCTTCTCTTCTTCCAAGAGGGATAAGAGAATGCTCTCTCTCTGCTGTCTCTACATTTTCAAGGTTTTGGTTTTTTTTTTTTTTAATTGATTGCCATGAAACAATAATCAAGTATTTCATTGTTTTCTACAGAGATTTTTAGTATTTAGCTCTTGACCTAAAAGTCAAATAATATATAACATCTCATCTGGGGTGAAGACATGTCCATTGATCACTGTAGCCATGTGGGAGACGCAGGTTTGATTCCTGGGTTGGGGAGATCCCCTGGAGAAGGAAATGGCAACCCACTCCAGTATTCCTGTCCAGAAAATCCCACAGACAGAGGAGCCTGGAGGGCTATAGCCCATAGGGTTGCAGAGTGACTAACACTAACTAACTGCCCCTCAGTTAGAAAAATGCTCATTTTAAACTGATTTCTATACCCTTCTTAATTTTAATCCAACAACTGCCCCAAATAAACTCTACGCTCTTCCTCTAAAACCCCTTCGGGAAGAGCAGCTTTCCTTGGCCAGTCAAGATTGGTAAGGGTCCTCTGCAACGTCCAAAGATACAGGAGATGAAACCACACTGAGATCCTAAGAACCCTGGGCAGAGAGCTGACAAGTGTTCACACATATGCTCTGCCTCTCTTTGCTCTCCAGTCTGGAGAGAATTTGCCCGAGAACCTGTTCGTTGGGCAACTTGATCAAGTTTGTGCTGAACAGATGCTTTCATTTACTACACTTATTAATACAGGCAGCTGGAGGGACTGGGAAATGGGGAAGGGCTTTGAGAAGGATTTGCCAAAGGAAAACCAGCTTGTTTGCACTCCGTGAAAGCTGTGAAGTCGTGACCAAGGCTGTGGGCCTCACAGACTCCTACCCTCTGGCCAGGAAGATCCAAGAGACCCAACTGTGGGATTCACAATGTGATCCAGCCCAGAAGCCTCTGTTCCCTTCCCTCTTCAGTTTATCCACGTGGTGAGGTGCTGAAAAGTCTATTCCCACCAGACTGTGAGCTCTATGGGCGTGCAGGACAGCCTGTTCACGGCTCTATTTCCAGGCCTGGCACAGTGCCAGGCACACAGAAGCCTCTCAACAAGTAGCTGTGAGAGGCACACACCAGCCCAGGCTTCAGAAGAGACCACCTTCTAGCCCCTCAGTGGCTGGCCATGCTCTCAGCTCCACTTCGTCCCCAGGCTGCCCCATCTCTGAGGGTGCTGCCCAATATCACCTCAAAATAGACCGACCCCAGGAGGAAACTCCTTTCAGAAGGTAGTAAGAAACGCCCCAGGAGAGCCCTCCTCTACACCTCTCTGAAAAACAAGAGAGACCTGCAAATGGCACCTTGGTTTCTCTCTGAGGATCTCTTCCTGGCCTCACCTGAGAGAGAGATCAACGTACACCCTTGAGAAGACCAGGCACCCTTGCAACACTTGTCCTTATCCGGTTTCAAAGCCCTAAAACAAAAGGCTCCTGCCTTAGAACAATCGTAAACACTCGCATACCACCACATCCCCAGAGCCGAGCCGAAGCCCCCGTCCTTCTCAGCAGCACCTCACTTACCATGAGCATGCAGAAGTCAGGCAAGTGGCCAGTCATGCCAAAGACAGTGGTCTTCAGGTACTT
Source organism: Oreotragus oreotragus (assembly GCA_006410675.1). Classification (NCBI taxonomy): domain Eukaryota; kingdom Metazoa; phylum Chordata; class Mammalia; order Artiodactyla; family Bovidae; genus Oreotragus; species Oreotragus oreotragus. Next base: position 105,308 of record SJYX01002333.1, on the reverse strand, counting down.
CTCATGGCCGGCCAAGTCGATGAAGGTAATCACCTTAGTGGACTTCTCACAGATCTTTGTCCACTCCAGGCTGCCGCCGTGGCTGTCTGGCTTGTTTACCACGTTTCCTTCACTGTCAAAGCCCAGAATGTCGTTGCCCACGCTGCTGGTGCGGCCCGACTCAATCTCATGTTTGTGGCGGAAGAGTTTCTGGCGGGCAAAACCTCGCCCATTGTCCAGCTCCCCGTGTGTCAGGACCCCCAGAAGCGTGCTTTTGCCAGCATCCACGTTGCCCACGACCGCTACCCTGTGTGTACACAAACCCATACGTTTGTGTGAGAGTTGGTGGGTGAGTGAACTCCAGCAACTGGACCTGTAGGGACGGGCTCACGCCTGAGCCTCTCCAGTTCTCTGCTCTTTCAAGTCATGGGTGAGCACGTTGGGAATGCTCTTGGAGCTGTACCCAGGGACTAGAACATCACTCAGGAGGAACTGAGCTCCCCGACAGGAGCCCTAAAGCCAAGAGGGGACCACGATGCTCTCCTCCATGACCCTGGTTTCTAGCCGCCAAGGCTGAGGAGAGAGCAAGTGCCCCCACAAAGTGGCCACAGAACGCAGGGCTGGCCTCTCTCCCACCTTTCCAAATGGGAGGGTTTAAAGATGAAAAAGTATGGAAACAGAGAAGGAGCCACTGATGTCCCTGAACACCCTTTTCAGGCCACGAGAAGCAGAAGGACGAAGTGAGTGTGCCCGGTGTCACAGGCTCAACCACCACTCTCTGTGGTGCCCAGGGCCCCAAGGCCATGCCCGGGGGCCCTGGCGCCGTTCAGGGGCCCCCTCACCTGACTTCCAGGAAGTCATTGTCTCCTACTCGTTTTCGGACCAGGTAGTCGCGCACACGGCCCCCGGCCTCTTGCCGCTCCCGCAGGAGGATGACATCTGCCTCTATTTGCTCTGCCATGCTCTTCACGGTGGCGTAGGAGGCCTCCATGTCAGCTTCACTCAGCCCGTACTCAGTCCCATCTGGTGACAAGAGTCCACACGTCAGCCTGCCACCAAGTCAGCCAGTTAACCACCCCTCACCAGGGCCCCACCCTGGGCACTGCAGAACATGGCTCTCTCTCTACCTGACACTTCCAACACTCGGGCACGTGTGGAGTTCATAAGTAACAGGGCTTCCCCGTTAAGCAGGGCAGTCATTAATCCCTTCAATGGTAATCACGGAGACTCTCCCAGGTTTCATGCCAAGTCTCGTGCTGGGTACTGGGAATACAGGTGCCCTTGGCGGGTTCATAGCCCAGCGGGAGAGACAGGAAATTAATTAATTGCCATACAGCTTGAGTGCTGTACTATAAAACGGTAAAAAGAGAATGTAAAGCATGAGCAACTAGCATTGCCTAGGGAAGCTGAACACAGTTTTGCAGGGTGCTGACTCCAAGCTGGGACTCCGAACATGAGAAACGGGCCTGCAGAGAAAGGAGGGAAGACATGATAGGCAGGAGAGCAAAGCATGGAGCCCGGAAGATCACAGCACATTCAGGGACCGAGAAGCAGCTTGGTGTGCTGGGGAGCAGGATGTCAAGTGGTGGGAGACCACGTGACAGGCGGAAATGCTTAGGCAGGTGAACACACACATATACCAGGGAGGGAAGCCTCGGTGATTACACGGGGGAGTAACGTGATCAGATCGCTGTGGTACAGAAAGATCTCTTGAGCAGCAGTGTAAAGCGTGTGCTGGCAAGCAAGAGACCAGAAACGGCGAGCCAAGTTTAGGAAGGAATTCTAATAACATAGTCAAGAGATAACAAGGACAGGAGACAAAGGAAAATGGGGAGAGAATTTACGAATGGCTTTAGGGACAGATTTTTCACAGAGGTGGCTCTGGTGAAATGTCCAGCAAGGAGCTGGAAAAACTGAGTCTGAGCTTAGGATGAGGGAGGAAGGACCAATCAACCAGCAATTTATGGAGTGCCTACTGTCTGACAACCTGGTCAGGTGCTTCCCGTCCAGAGTCATATTTAATTCCTACAGTAGCTGCCTCCGCTTTCCTCCAGCCTGTCTCCCCAAGAGCACCCCTGCTCCTTCCCTGGGCTCACCCCCAGCATGTGCCCCACCTCTTTTCTTTTCTGCCTCCCAAACCCTGCAGCTCCTCTCATCCGCCTCCACTTCTCCCCTTACAAACAAGTTCAAGTCATTCCTAAACTAAAGGAGGCCCAACTTCTCTTCCTGTGCCCCAGCAAATGTACTGTGCTACCATCTCCGCCAGAGGACACTTGGTGACTGTACTTCCTCACCACCTACTCACTGAACTGATGCCTCTGGAAAAAAACTGGCTTTCAAGTCATCAGAGGCCTTCTACCCCCTCATCCAAAGTCCTTTTCTCAAGCCCTGCAGAGTCAACGCCACTGGCCACCGTCCCTCTGTTGACTGAAGCACCTCACTCCCACTCTGCTTGCCTATAACCCGAACTCTGTTTTTCTTTTTATTTATTTACTTTTGGCCATGCCTTGCCACATGTGGGATTCGTTTCCCAACCAGGGATCGAACCAGTGCCCCCTGCACTGGGAGCTCGAAGCCTTGACTACTAGATCACCAGGGAAGTCCCCCAGATTCTTCTGCTTCACCTCCCGCCCTCTGGTTCCTCCTTCTGTTTCCTCTCCGGGCTCTTCCTGCTCCTGCCCCTGGATGCCAGCCTTTTTCAGTAGTTGGTCAGTGGCCCTCTTCTCTACCCTTGAACATTCCCCTCAACTATCTGAACATTCTATGGCTTCCACTGTCATTTGAAAACTCCAAAAAACATTCATAACTAGTCCTCTTCCCAGAGCTCTATCCACTCCCTTTTTAAACAAGAGCACAAAAACTAACAGCATGAACAAAGCATTTCAGTTCTCCCTGTAGCCCTATGAGTTAGATGCTACTGCTCCCATCTAGTACTGGGGTACACAGAACCCCGAGGTCTCAGAGCTGGGAGGGAGCAGAGGGGCCACGGGTCTTCTGATTCCACACCTAGAGCCTTTTTCTTTGGCAACAGCTCCCCTTAATGCCAGACCAGTTCCTCCTCCTGCCTTGCCTGTTTCTGATGACACCACTATCCTTCCAGTCACCCAAGATTAATACTCATCACTCTAGTCCTGCCAAGTCTAGCTTTCCTTGTTCCTGCTCTCCTTTCTTTGCCAGTCCAATGTCACCAGACTGATTCAGGCCCTTTTTTACCCAAAGCACCACAAGATCCCTAACTGGTCTTAACAAATCCCACCTGTTTCCTCCGACCCATCCTGCATAGATGCACAAGCTCGAGTTCCTAAACAACGTACAGCTCTGACGTTGTCACTTTCGAGTCAAAACCTTGGAAGGGCTCCCCAGGCCCAACAGCGTCCAGTTCTAATTCCTTAGAGGTGTCCACCATTTACTCCACCCCTTCCCCATCCTCCCCTCCTAAATTCGGTTCCAGTGCAGATGGCCCAGTCACCATCCCCCATGTTCTCTGCACTCTGCCAGCTCTACACCTTTGCTCATGTATCTCCTTCCCTGGAAAGCCAATTGGCACATCTCCACTTGCCAAAAGCCTACCCACTCTGCTCCCTTGTGAAATTTACCATGGATAGTGCTTGGGATGTGTCTTCACCCACTATACGCAAGCATCTCGAGGGTAAGGACCGTATCTCAAATGTCCCTGGACTCTCCATGAGGGGTGCATTTCTTATACCGAGTCCGCAAATGTCTGCAAAATGCTAAAACAAATGAACAAAGAGGGAGCAGTTGGGTCAAGGAGCTTCTAAACGCATGGCCAACTGAGCTCTGGAAATCTTCTGGATTAGAGAAGGGCTTGGAACTGTTCCTCAGGCTGCCTTGCCATTCTAGCCAGATCCCCAAACTCTATCCAACCTTTTCTGCTTCTGTTACATTGAAAAGCAATGCTTTCAGGTTCTATCTCACACCAGGGGGCAATCAACTGTGTCACCTATCCATCCAGGGCTTCCACCTATCCATCCAGGGCTCCCAGTATTCTGTGACTGAAAATACCCCCAGTCACATCAGCCTTCTCCACCAAGTCCTCACTTGGTAGGAGTGGAAAAAAGCCAAGGAGAAAAGTCAGAGGTCCAATCACTAAGGGCCACATATTAAGCCACACGGGAAGCTAGTCAGATTTCGGTCCTGCCTCCTGACTCACCCTCCTGCTCAACATGTAGCAGGGGGTCCCCAAACTTTTAGGATACAAGTCTAAACGCTTTGGTATGGCATTCAAAGGCGCTCAGAGCTGGCCCTGACTACCTGTCCAGTCTCCCTTCCTGACACTCCCAATCTCACCCTCATTCCCACTTTACTGAATCACCTCGGATCCACCAAATACTCCACAATCACAATGCCTCCATGCCTCTGTGCTTGTGGCTTTCTCGGCTCACTAACTACTGCTTCCACTCATCTAGGAAACTCCTACTCATTCTTTAGAATTCACTTATTGGGCAGCTCCTCCTTTAGAAAGACTTTTAAGCCTTCTCTGACCCTGCCACAAAGTTATAATATTCCTCCCACATTTCCTGAACTTTTAATGTAGTACCTAGTTCTTAGAAAGTCATGATTTAATATTTGAGGAATGAACAAGGTTCTTTTTGAAAGAGATCTCATGGTAAATCAATTATAACCTGGAACCCTTAAAAAATGACTAACTACTAATACTAGCTAGGCATTTATATAGTGCTTACTATGTGCCAAGTGTTAATCCTCACCATGATACGACGGGCTAGATTTTATTATTATCTCCATTTTAAGGCAAGGGAAAGAACCCATAAGGCAAACTCAGACCTGCCAGGTTCTAGATCTGATCTAACTACAGAACTTGAACTAACTAAGCACAGTGCCTCCTTTTAATATCAGTCTTAAGAATGTATATTTAAAGAGCACAATCCTCCACCCTGCTTAGAATTTTTTAAAAACCTAATTTATCTATACAAATTTCTCTGGGGGGGGGCGGTGGGGGTGGTGATACCATTAGCCCCATTTTACAGATGAAGGAAGCAGTAAACAGAGGGGAAGCACCGAATACACAGGAAGTCAGTGATGAAGCTGACCCCTGGGGGTTTTGCATCTAGTTCAGTCTTCCATTTGAAGTTGAACTTGTTTAACTAGTTGCAATCTTTTTCTACCTCTAAAGAATTCCAGCAGGAAGGAGTCACTATGAATCTAATAGTATCCAATTGGTAGATGCCAAGATGATGGCTGGGTATGTAAGATACATGTTACTGAATGTTTGTTCTTATGCTTTGCCATGGGAGGGTTAATTAACTGTGAGCCATCAAGGTTTGGTAAAGTTCACTAAGAGTTCATATTAAATAATAAGGGAGCAGTGGGGGCTTTACCGGGCTTCCCTGGTGGCTCCAACTGTAAAGAATCCGCCTGCAATGCAGGAGACCCGGGTTCAAATCCCTGGGTTGGGAAGATCCTCTGGAGTAGGGAATGGCCATCCACTCCAGTATTCTGGCCTGGAGAATTTGATGGACGGAGGAGCCTGACTGGCTAGGGTCCATGGGTCGCAGAGTCGAACTCAACTGAGCTTTAAGAATCTGCATCTTCAACAAACAGTCCCAAGACTTGTCAGAACTGACCTAGATGTGGTTTTCTTCAATTTTATAAGTTTGAAGTGATCTTTGAATGGTTCATCCTATTACAGCAGGCCAGATGTGACACAAAGGCTTTTCAAAAGGCTACCAATGAACCTAACTCTCCCTGCTGTCTCTGTAACACTTGACAATGCTGACCATCTCTCTCTCTCGACATGAACCTCCTGCTTTGCCTATCTCTCTCACCATGCCTTCTTTAAAGTGATAAGACCTGAAACTGGGGAGGTAGCAGCAAAGACAGAAAGGAAAGGATAAACACGAGAAACATTTCAAAGGAAGGCAGAGCAGTATTGGGAGATCAAACCCTTCTTCCTTGTGTCAATTTTGCAGCATTTCTAAATGCTGTTTTCTACTGAAGTTAATTATGTATATATCTTCTTTCCTTCTCAGGACAGAGGACAGATTTTAAGTATCCAGTGTTTTGCAACAGTATCAAGACCTTAGAAGGATACTTAATAGATATTTGTCAAACAGTTCAAAACTGATTTCCAGATTTCTACCATCTTAGACTCACACTGTAAAAGAATTATTATAAAAAGCTACATTCAGTAAAGAGAACTAATCCTTTAATGATGCATGGGAGCCTACTTAAACTTGGAAAGACGACAGACAAGATCTAGTACAGGCTAAATTGATAACTGTTAAACAAGCCCAGCTGCCATTTTAGCAAAGATAATGTCTAAATGAAGATAAGAGTAAGCAGGCTTTGCACTGAGAGTATAAACTAGGAATGACCGGGGGTGGGAAGCCCAGGATATAATCTGGGATTCTGTCAGGGGGATGGCCTTCCTCTAAAACAATGGGCCCCTAAAGTGGAATAAGAGGCCTGGAGGGCAATAACAAGTCCCTTCCAGAATGGCAACAAGCCTACATGTGATAGGATCTCACAGCTACTCCCACTGAATGGTCAGTGTGGACCAGGGCAAGGAGGCAGCCTTGCTTAAGAGAAAATTCTGGATGTCCTTTTCTTGCTGCCATCAAGAAGTATCACAGAGGTTCTCTGCTAAGCAGGCCACAAGTAGCAACGGGATTGGTAAATCAGACTTTGGGGGGAAGACCTGGAACTACCCAGGGAGACGTAATTCTAGATCTAACTGTGACTTACTCTATTATCTCAGACAAGAAGTTTCCTTGCTCTGCGCTTCATCACACCTTAAGCAAATGCAGGGTACTGGAACCAGAAACAAAGCTTCTGTAAAATCTCTTGGAAAGTAAATCTTTAAAGTCAAGCACAGTAGGACTACTAAGGTGGGAATTAACATTATCACGTTGTACTTTCACATTCTCTCAAACAGTTCTGCAGACACTAAAGAATCACTGCAACTGAGACACATGAACAAGAAAAGTTGATAAAAGAGGGAAAATGTGCTCTAAATAATGTTTTTAAAAACAAAGTGAAAGGAAAACTATGCTCACCTGATCCCTGCCCAATGACATATATGGTCTCTCCGCATCCCTCGTCCATCCTCTCCCACATTTGCCGAAGTAGGCTGTCATACTGCTCTGATGTAGGGCTCACTAGAACCAGCTAGAAGAGAAACCAACAGCCTTAGGACCACACTTACTAGAAGAGCACCACAGCCAAAGCAGATCAGCAGCCTGACCAAAGACCCTGACTGAACCCCACTGCGCCCTGGCCTAAACTAGCTTCGCAGCCCTCTCATGGCCTCTTTGCCTCTCCTCAAACAGCCTTTGAGCTCAAGGCCTTATGAGTATGTTTGAACCCCAACCCACAGCCTGCCTCCTGCTGCTTAACAGGAGGCGCAGGACCCACAGGGACTGACAATGTGGCATTGTAGGTAGAAATTAATGAGCAGTGCTTTACACTTACATGCCAAGGTCTTCTACCTGCAGCTTGCCACTCACAGGACAGGGATCTCATATACTGCCATGATCTCCATCCAAGGCCAATGGTTCCCATAACAACATAAGAATTCTGTTCCATCTTGCCTTGGCTATTTTGATTATTTAGGAATCAGCAGTAAAAACTGCTGCAAGATTTATCTTTATCAACAAAACACCCTTACCTCTAAGATGGGTATCAACACTGTCATTTTGTGAATTTCTTCCAATAACATTAAAATATCAACCACTTATTTGGGGAGGCTGTTTACCAACAGGCATGTCAAATTCCATTCTCTAACTGTCATATGTGACCTTGGACAAAGAACTTAACCTCTGAGTCTCAGTTTTTTTAGTCTACAAAATGGAGATACTATTACCTATCTCCTAAGGCCACTGTAAAGACCAAATAAGATAACATGTAAAGCTTCCACTCCACAGCTCAATAAGTGGTAATTAGTTTTCCTCACCCAGTCATTCCTAAATGAAACTAGATACTGCAATTCACTAATTCTCTCTCTCTTTGGAAGCTCTCAAAGTCTTATGTCCATCCTCACATTTAACTATAGCAAGTATATACACTTACAGCTTCTAACCTTTCCCTCAGGAATCAGTCTATTTAACCCATCTCTTCTCTCTTGTCACATCAGTTTTTTTTTCAATATCATCAACATTAATTTACATATAGCATCTTTAAAATAATGAGAAGGACTTCCTCAGCTTCATGACGAAGACACACCTCCCTACCCTGGAACAATAAATAAGTTGGTCAGGAAATAAATCTGTTTGCAACTCTGCTGGGCCATTTCCCACTGTTTTAAGGCTTCTTCAGCACCTTGGCCATGAACTGACATCTAGTTCATCTGCTTCCAAGTCAAGTGCATCTCTTACAATTTCCTGAGTTGACTCATCAGAGCCTGTACGTACTTTGAACCTAGGTGGTGGGTCTTCTGCAGTGTGTCCCATTGCCTCATACACTTCCCCTGATCATCCTCTCTTTGAACCTGGCCAGCCTCATTATGGCATTAGAGGCACCAGAGAGGACCCTGTGCTAAGGTGGAGTGCTGGCTTCTAAGTGCTCAGTGGAGACTAGAGGGAGAGAGCTGTTGGTTTCAAGAAAGTTCTCTCCAGTTTAGATCAAGTTTCGTGCAGTTTTGTCACCACAGACTAAAAAATCACAAATGTTTTCAAAACTCATTAAGCATCTCTATTTTAAGTATCCAACAACAGGTAGGAGGTGGGATGGGTGTGCTGTCTTGCATCATCTGCTAATCTGCACAGAGAATCATCAATTCCTTCAATCCCCTTCAAACATTTATGATACTGAGTAGTAGGTAACCGGCAGTGTAGTAGATTTCTTACATACGTTTCTCATTTTTACTACGTATTTGTACTAAAAAAAAAGTTGATGAACCTGGAGCACTGAGAGGTTAAGACACTTTCCCAAGGTCACAGAACCTTTTTAACTGGCAGGGCAGGAAAGGGAACCCAGCCCAGTCCGACTCCCAAGCTGGCATTCTTTCCTTTAGCAACGTTTAGGACCTTCAAAACGCCAGTCCCAAATTATACTTAATTATTTATCCCCGCCCCCCACCAACGCCAAGCAGAAGGTTGAGCCCTTAAAATCCTGCCCACCTTCGCAAACGCTAAGAAAACACGATCTAAAACGTCCTTCATTATTCCAGTCATACAAGATAAGGTTTCTTTCCCAGAAGACGAAACTATGGGTCATGCCCATCTTTCACTTTTGTTTTGGGTGGATTTCTAAAGGAGACATTCTTGGTTGAGTGACTACTTAATATTGCCTTTCTCGACACCAGGAAGAGCCGCAGCTGCCTCCCGGCTCCCCCTCGGACTACCAGATCCTCCCGCGCNGGTTGGGGTGGGGGCTGCGAGCTGGGTGGGCCCAGGCCCCCGAGAGCTAGGCGAGCTGTCCGGCCCCACCCCTGACTGGCCTGCGCGTCGCCGCGAAGGACCTTCCCTGGGCTGGGGCTGCCGCGCCGCTTCCCGGGGCAGCCCGGTCCTCCGCGGTGGCCCGCACGACCGCCGGAGCTGACAGGAGTTGTCTTCTCCGTAGGGCCGCGTCGAGAGGGTGAGAGTTCGCGCTTTCCGAAGGAGCTGCGTCCGCCTCGGCCTCTCGAGGTCCCGCCGCACCCGAGAGGATGGAGAGCCTCCCCCGAGGCCGCAGCAGGGCCCGCGAACCCACGCCAGCCAGCCCTCGTTAGCTGCTCGAAATTTGCGTTTTATCCAGCCGCTTAGGCCTTGTCTCCCGAGCCAGTGGCTTCGTGGTTCCAAAGAAATGGAAGAAAAGGAGCGATGTGACCGATTCCATTCGGTCGTCTTGCCTTGAGGCCTGATTGGCATTTGCCGAGAGAAAATACAACAAGAAAATCGTTGGGTTTTTTGGAGGGGGTGGAAGAAGGAAAACAAGGTCTTTGATTTTACATGGTTTTTTAAAACTTCTGCACTTTGACAGTGGCGGTGAAATACACTAATCCAAAAGTTATCTTTTTGTTGAGAAGAGGGGGATTATTTTTCCTTTTGAGTCCAACCTTTTCTTCTCCCCGTGACAAAGCATAAATCATGGACACCAGAAAGTAAGGTGGACCTCAGGAATTCTCAAGAGACTGAGAAGCTTGCATTCCTCCTCAGGAGGGAAGGGTGGGGTGTTTTTAGCCCTCTCTGGAACCTAAAAGGAAAAACATGAGTTGCGTGCCATGGAAAGGAGACAAGGTCAAATCTGAATCATTGGAGCTGCCCCAGGCAGCACCCCCACAAATTTACCATGAGAAACAGCGCAGGGAGCTCTGTGCTCTGCACGCCCTCAATAACGTCTTCCAGGACAGCAATGCCTTCACCCGGGAAACGCTGCAAGAGATTTTCCAGAGGTAGGAAACTCCCCCTTTTTTGCTCTTTCTGAATTTCTGTGCATGGGGCAACTTCTCTGCTGCATAAACCTTCAAACTAACAAGTCTTATTAGCTAGATGCTTTTAGCAGGTGTAAGGGACACAGGAATGGGAAAGAGAATCGGGACCATTTACTGAGCACCTCCAGTGGGCTAGGGTCAGTGCTAAGAGCCTCAGTGGTGTTATCTCAAGTGATTCCCTCTACAGTCCATTGGAATGTGTAATTATTTCCATTTTGTGGATAAAGACAGGGCTCAGAGAAGTTCAGTAATTTGCCCAAGGTAACATAACAAGAAATGAAGCCAGGGTTAAATCCAGGTTTGTTGCTGTGCTGTTGACTGCTGTGATATTAATGCTGCTCAAGTCCTGCCCTCCAGGAGTTTAAGAGTCTAGAAGGGGAACCAGATAGGTAAACACTCAATCACCTGTCATCAGAGTTGAAATGTTGTGGGTTCCATAAGAAAGTTCTTGCACAATACTCAGCTTCTCTATGAAGCCATGTGCTGGCCTTGGTGCTTTTTATATGGTGTTTTGTTTAGCTCTCTGAGTCGCTTTACTGTCTCTATTTTACTGATAAAGAAAGAGAAGGAAAGGTCAGGTAATGTCCAAACAGCTTTGAAGTAGCAAAGCTATAATTTGAAGCTGACTCTAGGTCCCCTCCCCTTTCTACTTCATTCCAGATGGCCTTGCTTATCTGCTTTGCAAAGTGCTACCAGACAGGTTGATAGAAGTTCCGCTTTTTTCTCTCAGCTTTGATGTTTTAAATTTTTTTTTCTCAAAGAGTTTGAGAAATGGTTCGGCAGTGTCTGGATGAGCAGCATGTCTGCAGTCCATAGCAACTTTGGCAGTGAGCCTGTCTCACTACTCCAGCTTCTAAAGAGTTATCCTGCTCAGTTCTCAAGTATGGAGAAAGCTCAGGAATTCTTCAAGCAGTGCATGTTGGCAGTTACAGAAGATCCTTCTCTGACTCCGTTCAGAGATGAAATTATGGTCCCAGGAGGGCCTGAATTACAGTTGAGAGCAATCTATCTCAGGGATTTTTGAAGCATAGGTATGGACCATTTACCCTAAAAGAACCATAGGCCCTCTTAAAAGAATGTTAATCTTGTGCTGACAAAGTTATAATGAGGGTAATTATTTTCCAAGGTCAATAATAACCATAGTAATCCCTTAGCAGGGCAGATGTGTCCTTTGCATCATAGCCATTATCTGGCAAGTAGAATGAAGTCTCTTCAGGAAATAGGGCCCTGGGAGATGAGATAATTTGTCTCAGATTGTTGGAGGCCAGTCCTTTAGACTGCTTCCATTTGGCCAGCCATTAATACATCTTCTACTCCTGATAGAATATTTGCAAATTATTTCCTAATTGAAGACTAGGGAGAAGGAAAAGACCCTGAGTGCTTGAATGTGCTTAGTAAGTTGAACTCTGACAATCTTACAACCTTATTAGAATGAGTGATCCTAGGAAACCAGAATTCACTTTAAGCAATTTACCCAGTTTCACTCAACTAGCAAAAGTCAAGTACAAGATTCTGTGTGTCCATTCACAGGTCAACATGATGATAATCACTAACACTCAATCTGTGCAGACCACTGTTCTGAAGTGCTTTCCTTGTGTTAACTCGCTCCGACACCCATCTTACAAGGTAGATCCTGTTACTTCTGATTTTTTTAGATGAGGAAACAGAGACCTATTAATCGCAGGATTTGGACCCAAGCTTTGTGAATGGAGGACCTGCTTTCCTAACTGCCCTGCTCCTTCCTGAATATTGAGAAGGGGAGTCAGAGCAATTATATCGTCAGTAGCCGCTCACCCTTCTAGGAAGTTGGGCCTGGGTCTGAAGATGTGGACTGTGATTATAAGCTGTTCGTGGATAATAGCAGGACTCTTTCAGCTGTGTTTTCCCCGACTGAAAGAATGCTAAATATTTGCTAAACTCACATAGAACCAAAGTTCTATTCCTGGCTTTTGAAGCTTTAGCAAGTTGTACTGCATTCTCCAGTTACCTGTCAGCATGATGTAAATGTCCATGTAAATAAGAGAATATTTGTACCCTACCATTCGAGAGGTGGCATTCTGTACAGAGTATTTAATATGGGAAGATTCTGTGTGAATACACAGAAACAAAGAAATGTGAAAGGGATCGGAGGGGAAAAAAAAAAGGGGGGGGAGAAGAGGTGAGGGAGAGAGGATGGAATTTTTTAAGCAAACATTTACTAGCTGCCTGCAGTGTGCCAGGCACCACTCAGCACTGTAAAGAAAGCAAGCTGAAGAAGACTTAGCCACAGAGAAGTAATACAGCTCAGAACTGTCCATTGACCCAGCTTGAGAATAGATTTAAGTGAATTAGAACTTTGGAATTTAGAGCAGTTTAAAGGAAAAAAGATAATCTGTTTGGATCTTAACAGAAATGAGTAATGTTGACAGTAATGTTAACTAGATAATTTTAAATTCCCAGATCTAAAGTTCTGTGCTGTTTTGAAGATGTTGATAAATGGTAGAAATGGAGAAAAGTTTTGATTAATGCCATTTGTTGAGAGGAAGTTTATCCTTGTAGTTGAATTCTAGCCAGGTAGAAGAAATACAAAAGCAGGGTGGAGTTTCAGTGCAGTTGTGGGTATGAGATGACTCATGGTAGAAATGGAAATGAATAGGGATTTGGAAAGGACTAAGCTAATGACTGCAACACAGGAACAGGGAAGAGACAGTCAGGTGTGACAGGCTCAGTCCAGGATTTGAAGATAGTGGTCATGATTGTAGTAATAGCAGAGAGGTTGTTGGAAAGGATGAACAACTGAAATTGGAGAAAAGATCAAACCATAAGGGATTATAGATACTGGTGAACATCCTCTACCACAGAGAAGCCCTTCTACCTCCCATTAAAAAGTTCCTGAGCACACATTTAAAGGGAGGAGCGACATTAAAGGTATGGTGGTTGTAAACTGAGAAAACATGTTGTTGAGTGTTAACCTCTAGAGATTTAAATTTTCTTCTCCAAGGGCCAGGCAGGCTCCTGCTCATCTCCACCATCTACAGAATCCTTCTGTGTGCCTGGCCCTGTAATCTGTGCTTTATGTATTTAAAAATTTAAAAACACGTTAGGAGGTCCCGAGCCATATTCTCTAAGGTCACACCTCTTCAGAACTGATAAAAAGGAAAAAATTGAGAGAAAAGAAATCTTGATGAAATGTTTCCACATCTCCTTTTCGTTGAAACCTGAAACATCACCTTAGACAAACACAGTGGTAACCACAAGAGAGGACCAGAGGCTTAACTGAGGACGCAGACATCAGTGGAAAACTAGAACCCATCTTCACTTGTGGATGACTTCACGTCTCAGGGCTCTTACGTCTGCCTTGGTGACAAAAATGAGAGGCTAGTGTATAGTTCAGAATCTCTGGAAATTATTAAGACAGTCTGTAACAGGAGTTCGCTACGGAATCTCAAGAAAACATTCCACTGAGACAGTAGGATTCCCATGGGATTCAGCGGGAGCTGTATTGAGGTATCCAGGAGACTGTTGAGTGTAGCTTTAGGTCTAGAGGTGGACTCCTAGCTCTGCTACTTACTAGCTGTATATGACTGTACAAGCCACCCTGACCTCTGTACCTCAGCTTCCTTGTTTACGCTGTGGGGTTAATCTCAAGATTGTTGGAAGGATTATGTGATAAATCTCTTAAAAGTAGCTAACACAGTGAGCACCTGATTATTGTTAAAGTAAAAACAAGTATTGGTTTAATGGGCACAATGGATAGATCCCACTTCTTCAAAAAATACTTTATCTTTTTTTTTTTGGCTGCACCCAGCCTGCGGCAGCTTAGTTTCCCAGCCAGGGGTTGAACCCATGCTCCTGCACAGGAAGCACAGAGTCTGAACCACTGGACCACCAGGGAAGTCCCTGGATTCCACTTACTCAAATGACCTCTCCTCTAGGATTGAGATGGAAACCATTCTTGGCCTTTTCTATATTGATTGGTTTGGCAAACACATGGTTATTCAGTTGCTAGTGCCCAGCTATGAGAGATACAGTCACCTCTTCACTTTGGGCATTTATTTATTTAGCCACTCCTTCATTGGCCGTTTCATTGGACAAGTGTGAAATAACTGAATTCTTCAGTGGTCCTGTAAGATAGGAATAGTTCCCGTGTTTACAGGTAAGCTAACAGGCGTGGAGATTAAATCTCAGAATTGATACTGAGGCTGCTTGGACGTGAACTCAAATATGTGTGGTCCTTAGATCGTTCTCTTTTTTCCTACTACATTGGAGTCAAGAAGGGTTTCATGGAAAAGGTTGGGTGTTAGGTGGAACTTGAAAAAGCTTTAGGATTTAGCTTGGAACAAGGACTAGGCCAAAGAAGAGAGGCCACACGGTCATGGTACCTGAAGTACACTAAGCCCAGTGAAAGGGAAACAGCACATCAAGTAGGCTGCGAGGGCTGGAGTTGGCCAATGAGGCAGCTGGCTCCATCAGCAGCTCTTATGTAAGTAACTGAAATGACACTTTGGTGAATGTGGCAGGAACATACAGGCTGAGTAGTTGGAAGGAGTGTTTGGAAGCATGGAGGTCAATTTAGGAACCTGTTTGAAAATATCCAGGTGTGAGATAAGGAGCCTCCAGTTAGGGAGCGAGAGTAGGAATAGACAGGCAAGGGTTTGAATCTAGATGAGATAGAAGATGTAGGACAAGGGGAAGACGCCCTTGGAATCTCTAGTCCTCAAAGATGCACTTCAAAAAACTGCAGTCAAGGATGTTTGGGAACTGAAACCTTTTACTACCCCGCCTCCCCAAACCCCACCCCCAACTGCTGTCTCCTGGAGACTCAAGGTAAATATTGGCATTTTAGGGGCTTCAAGGAATCCTGCAGGAAACCTGTTTCCGTGATTCACTCAGCTACTGTACTGAGCGCCTTCTGTGGTCCCTGGGGACACACTGAGGGGACAGCACTAAGGGTCAAGCCTGGTAGCGAGTTAGGTGGCAAAAGAGGTGGAGACTTGGCAGTTTCTCTACTGGAACCTTTGTGCATCTACTGGCTGGAGACTCCACTGAAGGGGTCGAGACACTATGGAAAAGTTGGTGAAAGAAAGCAACTCGATATATCTTGAGATAGGCTTTCTTCCATAGGCTTTCTCATTTAATCTAAGTGCCCAAGAATGCACTGAGAGCCTTTATCCTGTCAAGCTACATTTTAGACCCAAGCCAAGGGACTTGGCTGGCCTTTCCTTTTATTAGCCCACAGGCAAGTCAGAAAACATGTCCAGTAGTAACCTGGGCTGTAATTAAATTGGAGCAGGTGGATGTAAGAGGAAATGACTGGGAGAAAGTTAAGGTTGGCCGGTGAGAAAAGGTTTCTAGGGCAGTAACACTTGAGACCCACATGATGAGGAGCAGGCCGAGTGGAGGTGTAGGGGAAGAGCCTTCCAGACATGGGAGACAGTGAGTGCAGAGGCCCGAAAGAGAGAGCTTGTGTGTCCAGGTAGTAGACAGAAGGTCTTTGCGCTGGGAGGTAGTGATGAGGTCAGCAGAATCCTAAGGGTCTTACAGACCTGCCAGTGTCATTTAGATCGTATTTAAGTGCCTTGGGAGCCTTGGAGGGTTTAAGCAGCAGCAAGAGTATGTTGGAAAAATACCGGTATGGTTGCCGTGTGTAGAGTCTAAGATCTCTTAAGTTTTTAGAGTTGACTGCAAGATCTGATTCTCTTCTGGAGATGGCAGTTAGCAGCCTTCTAGATAGCCACTCTCCACCTGTATTCCTGAGGGACTCACGACGTCTCCTTGGGGTGAGAGGTGTGCTACCCCGCCTTTCTGCAGGTCCTGGCCTGCGCAGCCGGCGAAAGCAAATTAATAAGGTCGGAAATGCCTCCAGAACTGACCTTATCTGAAGATAGAGGAGTGGCTAAAGAGGCCTGACTCAAAGATGGCTTAAAGCCAGCGGGCGAACCAGACTGCAGTTGAGTTTTGCTTGTCTGGTGGCAAAAGTATTTTTCAGTTGGTGTATTTTCTCTCAAATTCCAATATTTCACACACGTGTATATTTGGAATACCTTTAGGTGGTTCATGCATTTCGTTTAATACTGTTTTTAATTGCTTTCCCTGTGGCCCCAGTTCATACATTGATGTTACCTGTGTGTAGGCCTTTGAGTATTTAATAGTTAACAATTACCAAGTATGCAGGCCTTAAATAGAAAGCATTTAAATTGTAAAAAATAAAACTAATGACAGATACTACCCATACAAATCAAAATATCAAATACTATTTTCTAATGTTTAAAAAAAAAGGCTGTATCAAAGCAGGAAGATCAGCAAAGAAGATTTCAGAAAAGGGAAGTCTGGGGATTTCATAAATGAGATTTTTCTTTATATCCATTGAATTCACTATAGACGCACTTTCTAAATGGCAGGCAGACAGGCGCCACCACTGCTGAATTACCGTTTTGCATCAAAAGAAAGATAAATCCCTAGACAGCAGGAGCCCAGACTACAAAATACTTTAGTAAAAAACTGGTTACATTAACTTGAGTGGACGGCAACAGGCTTCCAGGGGCAGTGGTGTAAAGTGTCTTCCTGTCCCTGCCAGTTTGGGGCCAGGAGGGCTTGGGCTGGCCAGCCAATCTCAGCTTCCCTGCTGTCGCATTTGCAGGTTATCGCCAAACACCATGGTGACCCCCCACAAGAAGAGCATGCTGGGAAATGGGAACTACGACGTGAACGTCATTATGGCAGCACTTCAGACCAAAGGCTATGAAGCTGTTTGGTGGGACAAGCGCAGGTAATCGAACCAGGCTTGACTTGAAGGGATCTGACACTCAGCTGGAAAGGAAGCCAGTGGTGGGGTTACAGCCAGGGCATCCTGGGGAGTTGGCTGACATCGTGGAGCCTGACTCTGTTTCTGTTCTGCAGGGATGTTGGCGCCATTGCTCTCACAAACGTTATGGGCTTCATTATGAACCTGCCCTCCAGCCTGTGCTGGGGTCCCCTGAAGCTGCCACTCAAAAGGCAGCACTGGATCTGTGTTCGAGAGGTGGGAGGTGCTTACTACAACCTCGACTCCAAACTGAAGATGCCTGAATGGATTGGAGGCAAGAGCGAGCTCAGGTACCTGTGTGGCTGGTGTAGTAGCAAGCTGAACTTACCTTTGGGTATTTGACAAGACAAGTGTGAAATTCCTAGCTCTGTGGATCCTCTCCCTGTTGTTATTTAGAATCATAGGGTCCTAGATTTAAAAGACCTGAATCTTCCATGGCCCCAGAGGATGTTAAGTCTCCTGGTAGAGAAGTGCCATTACCTTGGATGCTGGCTTTCTGGTTTGGTGGGACTGCCCTTGTAACATTCTCCAACTTATAGACAGTTGTGACAGTATAGCTGCCATTTCAGAGAAAGGAAGACAGACATTTGGGCCACAGAGGGCTAAATTTTCTTAGGACCACAAGATTGAGAGGTAACCAAATGTGGAGTGCTCCAAGAACAAGACGACTAGAGTGTGTTCAGGACTGCCAAGGGCATAAATAACAAGGTTATGCCTGGCAGTGGACGTGTGGCCCCAAGACTGACATTTGCAATTTTACTAGCGCTTCATCTTCTCTTTGATGTACCCTTTTTTTCTCCTGTAGGAAATTTCTAAAACATCATTTGCGAGGAAAGAACTGTGAACTCCTGCTGGTGGTACCAGAAGAGGTGGAGGCCCATCAGAGTTGGAGGGCTGACGTGTGATGCAGCCCCAGCCAGCCTCCCACCACCTCAGCCCCCTGAAATCCTCCGTGCTGTGCTGCGGCCTCTACCGTGGGTCTGCCCTTGCCACTTCCCCAAACATCTCATCGGGTTTTTTTTCCCCTCTGATTTGACAGTGCAATAGGACAGACATGTGGACTGTTAGAAGGACCAACCAGCGTTACTTGCTCCTGGAAAAGGAAAGCAGGAGCTCTGTGTGCTTAGGGCAAGCTGTGGAGACCTTGGTTTTATTTTAGAGAGGAGAAAGGAAGGTGGGTCTCAGCTGCCTCTCCCAGTTTGTGTGAGGGCTTGGCAGAGGCTCTGCTGGAGTTCACTGCTGCTCTGACCCCTGGCGGACGCTGCCTCCCCGTCCCCTTCCCTGGCAGCCGGTGAGTCTGAACACAGTCCAGACAAAGCCCATGGGACTGGCTTGAAGGCCTCAGAGCAGAAAGGCCTCTCAGGAAACCATCTCGAGAGCTGCAGCGGCTGCACAGCATGCTCTCTCCAGCCCTCAGTGCCACCCTGACCCCGTTTTTGAGTGGTTTATGGCCATCCTTGAAGTTTGATAAGGAGAAGTTCTCTAATATTCCATGCCGGCTGGTTGAATCCTGCAGTATTCTAACACGACAGGGTGAGCTAGATGCCTAAGAGGATGTGGCCAAAGCCAGGCTGGGGACAAGCATGGACAGCCTGTCTGCCTCCCTCCAGCTTCGTCCCTGCCACTTCACTGTACTGGTTAGGAAGTTTGGGGACACAAGACAGGTCAAAGGGCAGTTTTCCCAGCTGACCCACCCCAGCAAAATCAGAAAAAAAAAAAAAAAAAAGACTGCCTTCACCATCAAATTCTACTAGTTTGAGACAGCGTTGGGCAAGGGAAGTATTGTGAAGTTAAGCCCTCAGAGATTTGGAGCAGCTCAAATTAGTAGAAGTCTTAGGCTTGGAGTCACTCTGGTAACCAGAAGCAGAGCCCTCACATTGGATAGATATGTGCATTCTGCTTAGGACCTGGGTTAGTCATCTCTCTGGAGTCTCCTTTACAGATCAACTGAGAATTGACCGCCCGCCCCCCACCTCTTTAAATAGCTATAGGCCACTTTTCTCCTGGTAACTCTGGAAAACAGAAGTGTTAGACTACACCGCCTGTCACCAAAGGGGCCGTAGTGGTCTCAAGGCAGGGGGTAGGCAGAGGTGGCTTGTTCAGCCCTTCAGAGATCAATGGTCTTGGCAGGTGAGAGTTGCCCCACTGGCCAGACTCCTCTCCAGCAGCAGAGCCAGCCTGGGGCTTGCATGTTCAGCCTGAGCAAGCTTAACGGGCCGAAGCTGAGGCTTCCTCCCCGCTGACTGGAGTGCATGTTTACACCAGCACTTTCTCTGCACACGTATCTTCAATCCCACAAGGCCAGTTTTTTAACGCTGAGTAACAGGCCACCAAGCAGCTACTGCATCTCACCCTCTCAGCAAGTGGCCGCAGTCTCTTCTGCACCATTTTCTACACCAGACCTGCTTGGCACCACAGGGAGCTCATCACCCCTGCACAATGACATTCCAACCACCACCAGCCAGAAGTTACAGCCAACCTTGCTGACTGTCACAAGCAGGACCTTGGGTCCATTGGCACTGTCAGTGATGTAAGCCATTTCCTGGGAGGAGGAGAGAACTCGCCACCAGTCTGCTTGGGGCCCGTGCAGACAGCACTTCAAAGGAGTCCTCACGCACTTGGAGGCCATAAGCCAATGGGATATGCAAAGACGCTTAACCATTTCAGGGCTGGTTCCTCTGTTCATATCCAATTCTGGTGCTTAGGAACAGGGACCTATGCTGATGCCCAAGGGCAGAAAGCCCCACTTCCTTTAAGGAAGTGGGCAGGCCTGACCCTGATGCCCAGTAAGGGGCAACCCTAGGCTTTTTTTCTTGCTTTTATTCCTTTTTGTTGGCCTTGTGCTGGGTTTGTTTACAAAAGATGTATTTTGTTTAACCAAATATTAAAAATGG
The DNA here is from genome assembly GCA_006410675.1 of Oreotragus oreotragus. NCBI lineage: Eukaryota > Metazoa > Chordata > Mammalia > Artiodactyla > Bovidae > Oreotragus > Oreotragus oreotragus. The sequence continues at coordinate 85,264 of SJYX01002333.1, read as the reverse complement.
AAAACTCCATACATAAATTTCACATGTCTGCATCCTGTAACCATGTACATTTTAAAATGGGAACTTTAGTTTTAAAAGGCATTCACAACTGCTCTAAGTCCTCTTTCAGAGTGTGCTTTGGTCAAACCTCTCACTTCAAAAATCCGGACAGAAGATTCACCAAGTACGACTTGACTCAAAAGAAATCTAAGACATTTCTCAATTTAACTTAAAAAACTAGGCTCCACAATATGAAGAACCCTAACTTTCATCTAAGTACAAGTTTTCTTTACTGACAAGTCATATATTTTCCCCTGATTAACAAGTAGATCGTATTTCAAGAGGGCCCGGGAGGCCCCAGCATCAACTACATTGCAGGATTCTAAGTGGGGCTGTCTAGATTTGAATTCAGATCAGGCATTTTCTGTTCAGCCTGGAGCAGATCATTTAACCTTTCTGGGACTGTTTTCTAATGCAAAATGAGAATAATACCACCTCCTAAATTGTATAATACGGTTCCAGCAACCCACATGAAAGGCTTAGTGTTGTTACTAGCACAATGCCAATAAAAATGTTAAGTGGAAAAACTACAGAGTTCAAAGATAGGGCTACAGCTGGATTCACTATTAAGAGCTCATCAGCAATTACAGTTGATCCTCAAACACAGGTTTGACCTATGTGGGTCGACTCTACATGAAATTTTTTCAATGAATACTACAGTACCACAACCTGTGGTTGAACTACAGACACACAGGGCCATTGAAAAAAGAAGTGCAGAGACTTGGTTGCATGGAGGGTTAGTCCCCCCAACCCTTTATTTTTCAAGGGTTAATTGTACTTTTTAAAGAACAAACTCAAGATGTACTTGCTACCTTCCTGTTCCCAGACTGGAAGTCCGTACTGTCGTTCTGCACAAGTCCTCATCACTTTTTCTGGACTTGCTGCGTGGCCATGTGGAATCTTAGCTTCCTGACCAGGGATCAAACCTGTGCCCCCTGCAGTGGAAGTGCAGAGTCCTAACGACTGAACCACTAGAGAATTCGCCAGGTGGCTCAGTGGTCAAGAATCTGCCTGTCGATGCAGTTAGATCCTGGGTCAGGAAGATCCTGGCAAGCCACTCCAGTATTCTTGCCTGGGAAATTCCATGGGTAGAGGAGCCTGGTGGGCTACAGTCCATGGGGTCGCAAAGAGTCAAACACGACCTAGTGACTGAAACGAAATGACGTCATTGTAGACTGCAGGTACATGAACCCTATCCTGTTGGCAGACCCGAAAGTGCTTGCTGGAACTCAGAGAGGTTCTTGGACAGAGGAATTTTATACCTTTTTGGCCTTAAGGGGTCAATCAATATTAAATGGTGCTGCTGGCTTGAGAGAAAACCTGAGCGGCAGCTTCTTTGTCCTGCTAAAATGGTCCCAGTAACTTCCAGGTATGTATCACAAGCACTTGGAAGACATTTTTTTTTTGGGAATCTTTTTTTTTTTTTTAATATTTAAATACAAAATGTGAGCACTGACTTTTTTTTTTCCTTTTTAGACACATATACACACAAGTCTAACAGCCAAAATATTGGAGGAAATGAGCTCCTGCTCTGTCCTCCAGTCCCCATCTTGTGGCTGAAGCTGCCAGCCCTCCCTCCATCGTTTCCAACATATACAGAAATTCACAGTGGCTGCTTTGCAGCAGAGCTGTAATTAATGCATTTTGTATTTCATCTTGTGTGCACATCCCTCCCCAACATCTCCATTCTATTAACGGTCAGGAGCACATCCTTCTCCACAGCATCAGTTCCCACCCCAGCAACAGAATAGTGAGATCTTCCACCAGGAGTAATTTAATAAGGGGGGTGGGTGGCCAGAGCTGGAGTAACCGTCTGCGTTGCTGCACTCTGGTATCAGCATTGAGGAGAGAAGAAATAAGTCAGCACAGTGGAGGGCACAGCTGCAAGTGAGGAGTCTCCACGAGCCAATGTGGGGATAATTCCCACCACCAGGTTTATAGAGCAATGTGCCAAAGTTAAAAAAAAAAAAAAAAATCCAATAATCAGCAGTTCAAACACTATTGAATTTTCAAACTTCTTCCCACCAAGACAGGTCAAACATAGCAGTAGCAATCTAGATTTTCCCAGGAAGTGAAGGTAGAGCCCCGGGCATTCCTCCTGACAGCCCTGTATTAGGCCCTAGAAGTATCTGGAAAAGAAAAGGAGGGGTGTAAGGCACTGTACAGACCCAAGGGTCTCATTTTCATCATACCTGTCTGGGCAGACAAAGTCTATGAAAACAATGTTGCGGAAACAATGCTCAGGTACCCAAAGGGCTTGGGCCAGCGCCCAATCCTGCATGGCACATTAACTGCCCTACCTAGGTGCTGGAGGAATAAAACGTGTCGCCACTACTGGCAAAAATCCCAGGGTCTGGGCTCACCTGCCGTTGCTGCAGCTGCTGCTGTTGCTCCATCTGCAACTTCTCAGTTTCAAAAACGACCGGAAGAACCAGGATCATGAAGGAAGTGGTTCCAATCCACAAGGCTGCCCTGGAAAACCTGCACAGGGAGTATGAGCGTGACGGTGAGACAAAGACAGCTTCCCCAAGCACGAACCAGTAACCAAATCTTTCACCCTGCACACACCAAAGTTTTTGATAAACGTGTTCTACCGTACTCCTGCCACAAACAGAAGGAGCAGTTCTGGGGGCTGTATGTTTTAATAAGAGTCTGAACTGAGTTTTCACAATGCTGCTTTTAGTACACATTATCTCACATAATCTGATCCTCACAATGACCCCCACCCGATAAGAAGCCTCACTTTACAACAGAGAAAATCAAGACCAAGAAAGGTTAAGGTGGCACCAATCCAAGGTCACTCAGTGATCTAGGTGGCCTCCAACCCAGGTGTGCTGCTTCCAAAGCCCGTGTTCATTCAGGGCACCTCGGTCACGCCAGGCACATCCCAATGTCTTGGCCCTTGTCCCTTACCTGTACATTTTTTGAGCCACGAAGAGGGAGAGATCAAAAGTGGCTCCAGCCGCGGACCGGACCCTCTCCGGGAACATCTCCGTCAGACCCCACAGTCTCTCCGATAGGGTTTCATCTAGCTGTGGTGGAGGAGGCGTGGATATGGGCCGAAGCTGCGGCGACCACCACTCGACGCCGGGACACCCCGGTCCCAGCAGGGCCTCACCCCGCCTCCCGGAGACGTCTTCGCTGGGACCTCTCCAGGTTCCGCGAGGCGCCTTCGTCCAGATTCCGCAGCACGCGGATCCCACCCCCGACTCCCTGCCCACAACTCCCAGCCCCTCTCTGCCCTGCGGTGCTCAGTACCTCCTCGTCGTCTTCCTCCTCCAGCTCCTCCTCAGGCTTCTCGGCATCGCCTTTCGGAAGCAATTCGTCTGGGGACAGAGGCGCCCCAGGTCCGGCGGCGGCGGC
>SJYX01002333.1:42889-80728 GCA_006410675.1 Oreotragus oreotragus | reverse complement strand
AAGAATTGATGCTTTTGAACTGTGGTGTTGGAGAAGACTCTTGAGAGTCCCTTGGACTGCAAGGAGATCCAACCAGTCCATTCTGAAGGAGATCAACCCTGGGATTTCTTTGAAAGGAATGATGCTAAAGCTGAAACTCCAGTACTTTGGCCACCTCATGCGAAGAGTTGACTCATTGGAAAAGACTCTGATGCTGGGAGGGATTGGGGGCAGGAGGAGAAGGGGACGACCGAGGATGAGATGGCTGGATGGCATCACGGACTCGATGGACGTGAGTCTGAGTGAACTCCGGGAGTTGGTGATGGACAGGGAGGCCTGGCGTGCTGCGATTCATGGGGTCACAGAGTCGGACACGACTGAGCGACTGAACTGAACTGAGATACGGCTGATTATTTTTTTCCCATTTCTTACAGATTTTCATTATCCTTGACTTATCCTTTGTGCCCAAAGTTAATAAACAGTACAGTCCAAATCTCATCTATAACAGTATTAAGGTATGTATCATGTGGACAATGAATACTGCTTAATCAAAGTGTGACATTGCTGCTGCTGCTGCTAAGTTGCTTCAGTCGTGTCTGACTCTGTGCGACCCCATAGACGGCAGCCCACCAGGCTCTGCCATCCCTGGGATTCTCCAGGCAAGAACACTAGAGTGGGTTGCCATTTCCTTCTCCAATGCATGAAAGTGAAAAGTGAAAGTGAAGCCATTACAATACTGGAAAAATGGAGATGGAAAAAGGTAGTGGCTAAGAGCTAAATCCTCATCTTCTTGACTTAGACTCAGCTCATACAACACAGCCATCAGCAAACACTGGTGGCTCCACCTTCAAGTCCAGCCTAGAATCTGACCACTTCTTCTAAACTGNGAAAGTGAAGCCATTACAATACTGGAAAAATGGAGATGGAAAAAGGTAGTGGCTAAGAGCTAAATCCTCATCTTCTTGACTTAGACTCAGCTCATACAACACAGCCATCAGCAAACACTGGTGGCTCCACCTTCAAGTCCAGCCTAGAATCTGACCACTTCTTCTAAACTGCCACCTCTCTGGTCCCAGCCTCGCCCCCTTCCATCTGTTCTCACACACAGGGAAGCCAGAGGGATTTTTTTTTTTTGTCAAATGAAAGTCAATTGGCGTTCCTCTGGTGAACCTCACCAATGGTTTGCTTCCCTCCTCACCCTAAATACAAGCGCTTCCTCACTGCAGAGCTGTCCCACACAGCTGAATCCCCCTCAGGTGCCAGTGGTGGTGCAGAGGAAACCAGGACCCACATCACTGGGACCACGAAACACACCCCTCCTGATTCCAAAGCTTTCTGTCCCGGATCCTTCCCTTCTAGCTGGGTCATCTTGCTGGGCTTGTTTCTTCATCTAAAAGCAGGGGATGATGATAACAAACTTGAAAATTTTCCATGAGAATTAGAAACATAACCCTTCTTTGGTTTATGTCCCAATAAACCTATCTCATCCTTCTCATCCTCGGCCACTTCCTTCTCCTTTTGCTTTCAGTCTTTCCTGGTTATCAGGGTCTTTTCCATTCAGCTGGCTCTTCGCATTAGGTAGCCATTCATTGGAGCTTCAGCTTCAGTTCTTCCAATGAATATCCATTTTGCTAGCCTGGAAAACTATCGTAAGTCAAGATACAGTTTATACTAAATGTGTATCACTTTTGCACCATTCTAAAGTCAAAACATTGTAAGCTGAACCATCCTAAGACCATTGACCCACTGTCTACAGGTGTCTAGCATCCAGGGTGCACAGTAAATGGTTGCTAAAGACACTGGTTGAGGAAAAGGCAAACTCTCCATTGATCCTATTATTTGCACGTGAAAACTTGCAGTCTCATCCAGTATCCTTTCTCAGTGTCTTCTAAGTTAGTCTCTCCTGCACCAGGAAGGAAGATTATGGGCTTCTCCATCTGCCCCTCTTTCACGGTGGGCTGTGGATCACAGGCTCCCACACTTCCGCTCTGATCCCAGACCAGCTTTTGAGTTTGGTTCCTTATCTGCCAACAGGCATGCAGACTGATTATGCCCTGCTCTGCAGGGCTGAGCTGAGGAGCAAAAGAGAGTCTAAGCAAGATCCAGAGCCCTGTCCCAGGCAGGTAACGGGCATCCAGAAACAGCTGACCTCAGTAGCCATCCCCAGTCTAAAGCCTGGAGCTCCGTGTCCTGCCCCCAGGATCTTCACCCTGGACTTTGACAGCTGGCTCCCTCCACCAGCCAGAGAAGCCCTCTAAGGGTACAAACTCCCACTTGGGGAAGCCAGCCCTCTATCCCAACCACTCAGTCCCTGCCAGGTCCAGGCGAGTCCCAACACCCGGAAAGAAGGCGGCAGGGGATCTGGGCAGAATGACTGTTTTTGCTCTAGCTCAGCCTCTGCTGATGCCCAGGAAGCTGGAATGCTTCTCCTGTGATGGGGACATCCCCCCGACACCTAGCGGATGGTGCATCCCAGGATTCGAACCCAGCCTCCATAACTCACTTCCTTGGAAACTGAGGCTTCTTTTTTTTAGTCACTTTGGCCACAGATTAGATAACATCATTTAATTTTAAAAAGTAGGGTAGAGAGGAAAGTAACACAAAAATATAGTGTTGCCATAGAAGGCTGGCACTGGCTGCCGAGATGCTGAAACCAGAGGAGGTTGTGGATCTGGGGGAAATTAGTGTTCTTTGAAAGAGCGAGAGGATGGGCTGGAGGGAAGAGAAACAGGACAGCCCCTCATCTGAGACTCCCCCAACGAGAGGGTGCCATACCTCAAACACTGACGTGAGGGGATGATGGGATGATCTCCGTCCCAGGAGGATGAGCCTGGGCCATGGGCATTTGGGTGTTAAGTGACTGGAGAAAACCTAAAGGCTTCCGTCACAACCAGACCTCCCCAGGGAGGTCTCCCTCGCCTTGAAACACAGGACTGGCCTGGAATCCACTGCAGTCACCTTCCTATCCCCAACCCAAGGGGGCCGGTGCCTTCTGGCCCCATTATATGATGCTCTCTACCGGGACCTGATCCCTCCGTGTGGCTAAAAATACCCTCAACCACATTCCCCTCTTCTGATGAATGGGTTTCCCCCTGTTCTCTGAACAGATGTCTTTGGGGGTCTTCACTTTCTCCGCCGGCTGACGCTCTTCAGTTCATCCAGCTCTTTCTCCATTAAGTGGGATTCAGCAGTGGTCTCTGAGAGCTGGAATAAGAGCAGCAAACCGTTAAGCGACAGGGACGTTTCACGGCCACGACTCAGGTTGGCACGATCAGCCCTGGGTGCGGGGAAAGGACCCCTGGCATTTCTCTAATGTTGCCAGCGCCTCCACGATGGGAACCCCTTTCTAAATGGGCAGAGAGTAACCACCCAGGGCCTCAAGAGCTTGCGAACATTCACCATCCATTCTCTCATCACTTTTGATCACCTAGGTTTGTGTGGCACTCACGGTGTTAAGGACACCAGGTTTCAGGGGATGAAAAGAGCAGATATTGGTGATTTCAAGGCTAAAGGGCTAAGTTGCCTCTGAGTCATGGCTCACATAAAAATGGCTGAAAAAGAACGCCACTTCCCTCATCAGGATCCCTCAATTGTCTCTGGAGGAGAGGGTGGAAGACGGTGCAGACAGGGCTGGAGAGACATAGACTCCAGAGGTCAGCTGATTGTGAAACAGAAGAGCTGTACTTCCCGAGCCAGATACTATTCCCAGAGCTTTACTTGTATTAACTCAGTAATGAGGTAGATCCTCTTTTCGGGCCCATTATACTGCTGAAGACACTAAGCTTCTTCACACAGAGTAGTTAAGTAACTTGTCTGAAGTCACACAGCCAGGGGCGAAGCTAGGTCAGGGACCCGGGCAGTTTAGCTACAGACACATGCTCTTAACCACAACAGGGTGCTCTCCTGCCTCTCGGCGAACCTTCACATACACCTCTAGGTTCAACAGGCTCTTTTAAAAGCCACAAGAAACCGATGCTAACAGGCAGTGTGGCTCTCCGCATGTCTTCGCCAGGCTCTGGCTAATGGCTGCTTGGTGTGGGTCTCTGCCTAGCCAGGAGCAGACTGTCCTTCACTCCTGAATGCCTTCCGACTGCCATTCCTCCCTTTATCTTTCCTTAAATATCCCTTCCCTTGATGGGCTCCTGACTGGACAGAATGAAGCTCTCTCTCCCCTTTGTGGATGCCAGGCCTGGACAAGATTCTAATCTCTGTCCTTACCCTGAGGACTGTCACCGTGTTTACTGTCCTTCTCTCAGTTAGACTCTGAGCCCTGGGGGGTGGGGACTGTGTCTGCCTTGGTTTCGTATCTTTGCATTCAGAGCAATGTGCCTGGGCTAGCTGGCACTCGAGAGTGTGGGCTGGCTGAAATGACTCGTGCTGAAGCTGCCCAGGGAAAGCCAAGGCATTGCCCCCCGGCCACCTCCTCACCATGTCCAGCAGGATGTCCACCTTCAGCCGCAAGAGGTTGTTCTCTTCTTCCAGCTGCTGGTTCCGTCTCCGCAGGCGCTGGGCCTCCCTCCGGTCCACACCTCCACTAATCCCCGTCTCTGGCAGAAGGGCACAACCAGCGGTCACCAAGTGCAGGCTGCCCTCCACCATCTTGCTGGGGCAAAACGGCAGGAAATGCAACCCACCTGCTATCCACTGGCCATTTTCAAACTTCAGGCTCTGCCCGGCCAGGTTCATGGTGGGGGTTCCGTAGTCAAGGCCCAGTTCCACCTCCCGCGTGGACCGGTCCAACTGTGGGTGAGACATTCACGCGGGCATCAGGCAGCCAGAGTACACGGGCTTGTGCTCCAGTACCCCTTCTGCTAGCTGTGAGACCCCCTGCATGCACTGAGTTGCATCAGACTCTTTGCGACCCCACCAAGTGGAGCCTGCCAGGCTCCTCTGTCCATGGGATTTTCCTGGCAAATATTGGAGTGGGTTGCCATTTCCTCCTCCAGAGATCTTCCTGACCCAGGGATAGAACCTGGGTCTCCTGAATTGGCAGGCGGGTTCTTTACCCCTGTGCCACGTGGGAATCCCCGACTATGTGACCCCCAACAACTCATTTCTTTTTCTCTAATCATAACTCGGCACATTTAATAATTTTTTTTCAAATAAAGTCAGAAAATTAAATAAGGTACCAAAAAACTTTTAAACTATAAAAGAAAAGTACTGCTTTATATAATAGGTGTTTTCCAGAAAATCTATATATGCTGAAATTTGCAAACTGAATTATTTCCTATCTACAGGGCACTTGGTAGTTTAAGAAGTCTCACTGTAAATTTTTCGCCAGGTGAAAAATCCTTTTTAAATGTAAGCCTGAGCCATCATTCGTTCCTATGGAGCTACAGATGTCCTGGAAAAGGCATAAAATGCTAAGTCCCAACTAGTGGTAGCAGCTGCTTGTTAATGTGTTTTTTGATGTTTCTACAGCTCACTGAGCGCCCACTGTGGGCCAGGGCTGGTACTGGATATACAGAAATGAAAGCAAACCCTCTACCCTGGAGGAGCTCGGAAACTGCCTTTGGAGCTGTGGCAAATCCTTTTGAACGTTTTTAATGTTGGCAAAACATCATCCTTTGAGAATGAATTTGTTCTCAGACGTGACTAAAAAACTGATTCCTGGCCAAGTCTTGGGAATCCACTGAAGTCAAACTGGATAAGATTGTTTGGTCCCCAAAATCACGAGAACGACTGTCTTCTAAGGTTCTTGAACAGCTCTGATAATAATTTCCAAATAGGAGTTAAGACATGCTTTCAGCAATAGCAATCATATGAATTAAAAGGATACCCTCCCACGAGGATGCCTCTGGAGGACCACACTTCCCATAAGAGGTCAGGCTCGAGGCTCTGTTCACACTGCACACCACTGTTGATACTCACATTATGCAGGTTGGAGAGAGAGGCCGACTTCCGAGGGGGCGTCTTCTTCGGACTAAACGTACTTCCAAAGAGAGGCATCTTCAGCCTGATGAAGGAAAGGTCAATTCTCCCTTCTCCCAGGGTCAGAAAAAGTCAAGGGGTACAAAGAGTTGCATCAGTGCCCTTGTGCCCGTCCTGCCATCATGTAAAACACACATTCTGTCATGTGACCATTTAACTACCCTGGCGACAGCTCCCCTGTGCTGAGCGCTCACGATGTGCTAGGCAGCATGCCCAAACCTTAGCAATATCTCAGTCCTTACAATAGCCCTTGGTTCAGCTCCTCTGAGTATACCTATCTGCCAGATGAGGTTTAGAAAGACTAAGGGCCTAAGTGGGAACTGATATTTGAACACAGGTCTGTGTGACTAGTCTATGTCAACCACAGGCAAGTGCTTAACTGGCTGGTCTTAAGTTTCGTTAAAAACTGGCATCACTAGATTTATAGTCTAGACCAAGGCACTAGAAGGACTCTCAAGAGACAGCAAGGAGATCAAACCAGTCAATCCTAAAGGATATCAACCCTAAAGATTCCTTGGAAGGACTGACGATGAAGCTCCGATACTCTGGCCACCTGATGCAAAGAGCCGACTCATTGGAAAAAGACCCTGATGCTGGGAAAGATTGAGGGCAGGAAGAGAAGGGGGTGACAGAGGATAAGATGGCTGGATGGCATCATCAACTCAATGCACATGAGTTTGAGCAGACTCTGGGAGACAGTGAAGGACAGGGAAGCCTGGTGTGCTACAGTTCATGGGGACACAAAGAGGTGGATACGACTGAGCGAGCGAACAACAACAGAAGGCGTGCGATCCTTATTCCTGGTAAGACTCCCACCTCGGGCAGCAGCTCCTACACATACTCCATTGTAAGGAAATCAAAGCCTTTTTCTGAGAACTTGTCTTTTTGCTTTCCTATTGGTTTCTTTTTGATTAAAGAAGTTCTTAATTTTAATGGGCTCTGACTTATTAAACTTTTTTAATGATTAGTGGTTTTCATTTCAGAAATTTTTGCCTACCCTAAGGTCATGATATTTTCCCACATTAACTTTTGGAAGTTTTCTTCTTTCAGCTTTCACATTTAGGACAGCCACTCATCTGCAATTAACTTTTGTATGTGGTGAGATGCAGGGCCATGCTCATTTCTTTCCCTGTATTGCATGTGGGTGATTTGCTCAGTGGTGTCCGACTCTTTGCAGCCCCATAGACTATATCCCACCAGGCTCCTCTGTCCATGGAATTCTCCAGGCAAGAATACTGGAGTGGATTGCCACTCTCTTCTCCAGGGGATNGGCCATGCTCATTTCTTTCCCTGTATTGCATGTGGGTGATTTGCTCAGTGGTGTCCGACTCTTTGCAGCCCCATAGACTATATCCCACCAGGCTCCTCTGTCCATGGAATTCTCCAGGCAAGAATACTGGAGTGGATTGCCACTCTCTTCTCCAGGGGATCTTCCCAACCCAGGGATCGAACCCTGCTCTCCTGCATTGCAGGCAGACGCTTTGCCATATGGGTTACCAGAGAAGCCCAATTTTAATGTATAAACACAGACAGCTTAACAAGATTCCCTCTAAGAAACCGTAGAATGACGATAACAATAATGAAGGCACAAATGAGCAAAAAGATAGCAGCAGAGCTCTCGCCTTTCCTACTCCCAGGGATAAACTCTTCCTTCACCACATTATGAGATAAAAACTGGCCAAAAAGAGAGGGAACTTCTCAAGACTACTTCAAACAAGGCTTTAGATCAACTATTATTTAAAAAATAACTCAGAGTAGGTTTTCATCACAATTAGCAAGACACATATTCAATAAGAACACAAAAAACTTTGTACTGTTTTCAGTGATGTTGAAATTAATAGCAGTAAAATTAATGACAAAAGTTTAGAAGCTTCTTTAGAAGCTTTACAATATAGATACACATATACGTATAAAAGTATATGTACACATGACTTACAAATAAAATACATAAGACATTTAGGGGTGTGTGCTCATGAGTTTTACTGGTGTGTGTTTGTGATTAACACACAGACATAGAAAAACAGACTTGCGGACACAGTGGAGGAAAGAGATGAGACAAATGGAGAGAGCAGCATGAAACATACTCATTACCATATATAAAAAAGATAACTAGTGGGAAGTTGCTATATAACACAGCTCAACCCAGTGCTCTGTGACAGCCTAGAGGGTTGAAATGGGGTGGGGGGTGGGAGGGAGGTTCGAGAGAGAGCAGAACATGTGTATACTTATGGCTGATTCACAGTGTTGTGCAGAAACCAATGCAACATTGTAAAGCAATAGTCCTCCAAAAAACAGTGGTAGACCCACAGCCTGAGAGATGGCATTTGGGCTGGGCCCTAACACTTTAGGACTTGGACAAACCAGAATGCTTCCATCTTGATGGTGAGTGGGACAGCAGTGGGGACCGAGAGGCTGAAGGTCTTTGAAGCTCTGCTACTATGTCATCCAGAACACCGTGAAAGGCCCTGGCATTGTTTCTGCAGGAGAAAAGAAAAAGCATGGAAGAGGGAAGACAATTACTATTATATCCACAGAGGGCAGGACAGGAATGAAATAGGAATATCCAGGGAGAACAGTTTTAATCCCAAAAAGAAAAGGTCATAACAAAAACTAACCAATATCACTTCTTGAGTATCCATAAGAGGTTGGACCCAATGCTGGGGACAGTTCATATATTTCTTTTATTCCTTCCAGGAATCCCATAAGGTAATTTTCCTGTCCATATCAGAAATCAGAAAACTAGGGCTCGAAGAAGTTATCCAGTTTTCCCAAGGTTCATAGTTATCATCATTGGCTAAATGTGTATACCAAATTATCCTTATATTAATAACTGGTGGGGTACATCATAAAAAGAAGCATTTTCATCCATCATGTTGGCAACATTTAAGAGATCAATAATACCATGTTGGCGAAAGGTATGGAGACAAAGATACTCTTGGTGGAAACATAAGATGCTATCATTTTTTCCATTAGGCAAAACCTAGTAAAGTTTTTCAGGTGCATGGTTTTTGGCCAGCAAATCTACTTGTAAAAATTTATCCTCCAGAAAGAATTGGACATGTTCACACAAACATTCTCCGTTGTTGGTAGCAGTCAAAAATAAGAAACAGTGCAAAAGGTCTGCCTCTGGTTGGTATAGCCAAATACATTATGGCACATTATTATAAGGGAACAGTAGATCGTAAATAAAAACAAAGAGACAGTCATCCGTGTACTTACTTGAAAAGACATCCAACACACTCTATCATTAAGAAAGCAAGTGATAGGGACTTCCCTGGTGGTCTGGTGGTTAAGACTACACACTTCCAATTCAGGGGGCATGAGTTCGATCCCTGATCAGGGAACAAAGATTCCATATGCCAATGGTATGACCAAAAAAAACCAAGCAAGCAACAGAACAATGTATATATTATAATCCCACATGAGAAGACAAAAAGAAAAAAAAAAAAAAAGCAAGAATATAGGTCTCTAAATAAAAAAGATCTAGAAGGATAAACACCAAACTGCACACAGCGGTTAAATCTGGGAAAGGAAGTAGGATGGTGACTTAACTGAATTTGCCATTTTTAAACAGATTTTTTAAATTTTAACTTTTTTAGCTGTGTCAGGATCTTACTTTCCCAACCAGGGCCCCTGGCAGTGAGAGCATGGAATCCTAACCCCTGTTCTGCCATCCTAATCCCTGAATTTGCCATTCTAAAGGTTAAAAAAACACCCCAAATGGCCAAATAGTGGCAATTTCATGTTACAATATAAAGTAATAGTAAAGAAATATGTTTGTGGATTTAATGAATTATTACAATGATAATATATTCACATGTAACTTATGAAAACAAACCAAACTAATGTACAAAAAAAAAAAAACAGATAAAAAGCAGTCCCTGCCCCTCCAAGCACCTGGAGACATCTGAGGAAGGAAAAATAAGCCAAGTTGTTTGTGCAAAGCCCACAGTGGTGCTAAGAACACTAAGACTGAGCATAGTACCTGGACATAACAGGCCAAGTTCTAGGCCCAGTTCTGCCTCTCAGTTACTGGGTAAACCTAGGCCAAGCTACTTTAGTCTTCCGGGTTTTAACTTTTTGCTGACTGGGTGGTCTTTTCCAGAATCTAATGCCTATGCCTGGTGATTTGTTATGTAAGTGAATACATCTCTGGTCAACAACATTCAGGAAACAAAACCTCTCTGGAAAATAAGGTATTCACAAGGGCACTTCACCCATGATCTCAATAATTCTCATAACACTTAAGCCAACGCCCATCCTCAGTATATTACAGACAAGGAAAAGGAAGGGTCTGGACTAACTTTTAAGTCAGATCCACTCATCCACAAACAACTCCGGCTGAGACCCTGAGATTCTGAAACATGAGTGTGGACCAGGAGGTACCAGCTCTACCCCTGGCCCCAGGCGGCCCTCTTTCCAGTGAAATTTCCTGGAGAGAGGGAGGGCTCAGCACAACGGAAGCGAATGGAGAGCATCTGGGTTCCATCGGTCACTCTGCTGTTCACCCCCACTGGGCCCCTGCAATTACATCTCTGGGCCCCAGGCTTCTTTATTTACAATCAGGGCTTCCCTGCTAGCTCAGCTGGTAAAGAATCTGCCTGCAAAGCAGGAGACCCCGGTTGGATTCCTGGGTTTGTAGGATCCACTGGAGAAGGGATAGGGTACCCACTCCAGTATTCCAGCCTGGCGGAAGAAGATCAAGTAGTTTTTTCCCATCTACAGATCAGAAAGCTGAGGCTAAGAGAAGTTAAGTAATGGGCCTCCAGTCACGCCGTGGGAAGGCGGTGAAACTGGGCTTCAAATAAGGTCTACGCCTCTGCGCTGATGATAGTAATCACTTCTTCACTATGCAATGCTTTACCGTTTGCAATGGGCCATAAAAATACAGTATTTTCTTTTACTCTAACAAGAAAGTGAGAAAGAAGTCTCTAGCTTTCACCGGAATCTCAGACTTCAGAGCCACGCAGGTACGTGGCCACCTCGCAGGGCTGTTAACTAACCGCAGAGAGCGTTCATTCGCGCGCTCTCGTTAATTACCTTCATCGCTGACCTACGAGGGGAATCACCACCCCAATTTACAAACCAGGAAACACACTACGACAAATGCGGTGCACCGCCTGCGGAGAACCCGGCCCCCGCCCCCTGCTCCGCGCCCTCCGGTTGCTCCAGCTGCCGGGAGGCCCTGGGGAACGCCGGTGTCCCACCCTTTCTCGGACCCTCGGGCGATGCCCGGCTCAGAGACGTACCTGACGTGCCCTAAAGTCGGGGGTTCCAAGCAAACCCCCGACCTCCCGCCTGGTACCCACCAGAGGCCGAGTCAACCGCGACCAGAACACGAGCGGGTGTCGTCCGGCCGCCACGCGCATGCGCGGGCGCAGGCCCGCCGGATTCTACCACCGAGAGATTTGGGGATACCCGGCGCCGGGCGGCCCCCATCGCGACCCTATGCGAAAGGCCAGAAACTCATGAGGACGGCCCTTGACATACTTAATAGACTCCACAGGGGCAGTGTCTTCTGGAGTCACTTGGGCTATAGGCAAGGTCGAGAAACTACACTCACTCTCCCCGCAAACCCCTTGGTCTGGTCTCTCCCCCGCCCACGGGGGCCGTCGCCATGGTAACGGCGTGCACGCGAAGCTGGCTCTGCCCCCATTGTTGTGAGGAAAGGTGCAGGTGCCGGCTGTGGCCCGCGTTGCCGGGAGAACGTCAGGACTTATAGCAGCAAAATGGGCCTCTCCCAGTCGTCCCCCCTCCTCTTCCTCTTCCCAGATCATAAAACAAAGGGTACCCCTTTCTGGTGGATGTGGGGGCCAACAGGTCTGGGGTGTCCCATCCAGAACTTCACAGGGTCCCCTGAGGGCCCCGCGGATTCCGCCTGCAGTCTTCAGGTAACACAGACCGTGACCCTGCCTTCCCACGCCCCATGTCGTCGGCCTTGACAGGTGGGGGAGACTGAGGGCAGGGGCAGCTTCAAGGTCGCACCGTGAGCAGGGTGCAGAGGACTACTCGAGAAAAGACTCCAGATCTCCTAAAATCCTAAGTGTGTGTTTGATAAACATTCCATTTGATAAACGAAGAAACTCGGGCTCATTCAAGGGATATTTACTGGGTGCCTAAGTGAATGCACCAGCTCGTCCAACCAATGAGGGACGACCTATGGGTCTCTGGCTCCAAGTGCAATTTTCTTCCAACTATACCTTACTTCATTGAAAAGGGGAAATTTCCATGTCCTGGAACCAGACTGCCTGGTCTAACCCAGCACCATCCAATGGAAACATAATGTGGGCCACATACATAATTTAGAATTTTCTCAGAGCCATATTTAAAAAAAAATTCTTTTGAAAAGCAGGTGCTATTACTATGAATAATGTTTATTTCACTCATATGTCCCAAATATGATCATTTCAACATACAATCAATATTTTTTAATTTATTCTGCTTTAGGTTTTAAATTTTAATTAAATTAAGATGTTAGGACTTCCCTGGTGGTCTAGTGGCTAAGACTCCACGCTCCCAATCCAGGGGGCCCAGGTTTGATCCCTGTTCAGGGAATTAGATCCCATGTGCTGAAGCAAAGAGTTGTTGTGGTGCAGCTAAAAGGTCCCACGTGCCACAAGGAAGATCAAAGATCCTGTGGGCTGCAACTAAAACCCGGGACAGCCAGATAAATAAAAAAAATTTTTTTAAGATTTTAGTAGTTTGGTCACACTAACCAAATTCCAAGGACTCAATTGTCACATGTGGCTAGTGGCTACTGTGATGCACAGGTCTAGACTTTTCCTGTCCTTGTACTCTGTGCCCCTCTGCTTGGATGGTATTTCCCTTCCTCATTTATCTAAGTAGCTCCTGCTCTTCCTTCAAGTTGTGACACCTTGACTAGGTTGGTCTCCACTATTACATCCTTTCTCACAGCACTGGGTCCCTCCCTTTGAAACAGNCCTGGTGGATGTGGGGGTCAACAGGTCTGGGGTGTCCCATCCAGAACTTCACAGGGTCCCCTGAGGGCCCCGCGGATTCCGCCTGCAGTCTTCAGGTAACACAGACCGTGACCCTGCCTTCCCACGCCCCATGTCGTCGGCCTTGACAGGTGGGGGAGACTGAGGGCAGGGGCAGCTTCAAGGTCGCACCGTGAGCAGGGTGCAGAGGACTACTCGAGAAAAGACTCCAGATCTCCTAAAATCCTAAGTGTGTGTTTGATAAACATTCCATTTGATAAACGAAGAAACTCGGGCTCATTCAAGGGATATTTACTGGGTGCCTAAGTGAATGCACCAGCTCGTCCAACCAATGAGGGACGACCTATGGGTCTCTGGCTCCAAGTGCAATTTTCTTCCAACTATACCTTACTTCATTGAAAAGGGGAAATTTCCATGTCCTGGAACCAGACTGCCTGGTCTAACCCAGCACCATCCAATGGAAACATAATGTGGGCCACATACATAATTTAGAATTTTCTCAGAGCCATATTTAAAAAAAAATTCTTTTGAAAAGCAGGTGCTATTACTATGAATAATGTTTATTTCACTCATATGTCCCAAATATGATCATTTCAACATACAATCAATATTTTTTAATTTATTCTGCTTTAGGTTTTAAATTTTAATTAAATTAAGATGTTAGGACTTCCCTGGTGGTCTAGTGGCTAAGACTCCACGCTCCCAATCCAGGGGGCCCAGGTTTGATCCCTGTTCAGGGAATTAGATCCCATGTGCTGAAGCAAAGAGTTGTTGTGGTGCAGCTAAAAGGTCCCACGTGCCACAAGGAAGATCAAAGATCCTGTGGGCTGCAACTAAAACCCGGGACAGCCAGATAAATAAAAAAA
Organism: Oreotragus oreotragus; assembly: GCA_006410675.1. NCBI lineage: Eukaryota > Metazoa > Chordata > Mammalia > Artiodactyla > Bovidae > Oreotragus > Oreotragus oreotragus. The sequence continues at coordinate 66,993 of SJYX01002333.1, read as the reverse complement.
ATTTTTTTAAGATTTTAGTAGTTTGGTCACACTAACCAAATTCCAAGGACTCAATTGTCACATGTGGCTAGTGGCTACTGTGATGCACAGGTCTAGACTTTTCCTGTCCTTGTACTCTGTGCCCCTCTGCTTGGATGGTATTTCCCTTCCTCATTTATCTAAGTAGCTCCTGCTCTTCCTTCAAGTTGTGACACCTTGACTAGGTTGGTCTCCACTATTACATCCTTTCTCACAGCACTGGGTCCCTCCCTTTGAAACAGTGTGTGTGCTTAGCCACTAAGTCGGATCTGACTCCTTTGTGACCCCATGAGCTGTAGCCCACCAGGTTCCTGTGTCCATGGGATTTTCCAGGCAAGAATACTGGAGTGGCTTGCTATTTGAAGCAGTGGTCAGTTATAATTCATGCTTCCCAGGTGGCACTAGTGGTAAGGAACCCGGCTGCCAGTGCAGGAGACCAAAGAGACGTGGGTTCAATCCCCAGGTCGGGAAGATCCCCTGGAGAAGGAAATGGCAACCCACTCCAGAATTACTGCCTGGAGAATTCCATGGACAGAGGAGCCTGGTGGGCTACAGTCCACGGGGTCACAAAGAGTCAGACACAACGGAAAGCAGCTTAGCATTAGCACATAATTAGCACTTGTCACCTCTAGTTGACATAAGCTCCGTTAGGGCAGGGATCGAGTCTGGTTTAGTTCACCATCCTGTCCCCCAGTAAGAATGAATTGCTGGTTCTGTTGGGCAGTCAGTAGGTAGTCATTTAATGATTGAAGGTTAAACTGAAGAAAAGTCTGCCTGACTACAACCTAAGCGTTGTTTTAACTTAACATGTTTAAGTTAAAACATTTAACTTTAAACAAAGGACTTTCGAATCTCATGTGCAAGAATATGTGCTCCATGAGAGCAGAGTGTTTTTTATCCTTCCACTCATCTGCCCCGAATATACAGCACAGTCCTGGACACAGGGTAGATATTCAATGAAGTTAGTGTTCTCCCCATCCTCTTTTTCTCCCCAAGTAGTAAAAACTTATGCTTCAGAGAATACTTATCCTAAAATAGTATGCTGAAAGATTCAGAAAGGAACAGAGACTTTTAAATGTTTCTCTTAAGGAAGCATAATATTCAGTTCTCCTATTAGACATGAGTCAGTCAGTTAAGTTGCTCAGTCGTGTCCGACTCTGCGACCCCATGAATCACAGCACGCCAGGCCTCCCTGTCCATCACCAACTCCCAGAGACTACCCAAACTCATGTCCATTGAGTCAGTGATGCCATGCAACCATCTCATCCTCTGTCGTTCCCTTCTCCTCCTGCCCTCAATCCTTCCCAGCATCAGGGTCTTTTCAAATGAGTCATCTCTTCGCATCAGGTGGCCAAAGTATTGGAGTTTCAGCTTCAACATCAGTCCTTCCAATGAAAGCAAGAGGCTTCTTAACAAAGCCCCCCTAAGCCTGGTTTTTCAGAGAATGTGTTTAATTTTCCAGTTCATGTTGGGGCAGGGACATGGAAGAAAACTCAGAAGCGCTGTATGGCTAAAGGCTAGGAATGGAGTATTGGCCTGGGCCAACCTTTCCTACAATNAAGCAAGAGGCTTCTTAACAAAGCCCCCCTAAGCCTGGTTTTTCAGAGAATGTGTTTAATTTTCCAGTTCATGTTGGGGCAGGGACATGGAAGAAAACTCAGAAGCGCTGTATGGCTAAAGGCTAGGAATGGAGTATTGGCCTGGGCCAACCTTTCCTACAATCCAGCTGACTTGGGGCAACCCAAATGGATAACCTCTTTGGCCCAAAAAGAAATGTGATGAATTAAAAAGGGACTCAGGGAACTTCCCTGGTGGTCCAGTGGCTAAAACTCTGATCTCCTAATGGAGGGAGCCTGGGTTCAATTTCTGGTTGGAGAACTAGATCCCACATGCTGCAGCTAAGAGTTTGCATGTCACAACCAAAACCTCCCGCATGCTACAGCTAAGACCCAGTGAACCTAAGTAAATGTAAAAAAAAAAAAAAAAAAAAGGAATCAAATATTGATTGAACCTACTTCCTAGAGGGTAATTTACCTAATGAAGAAAGATGCAGAGGCAAATTCTTCTAGTTCAGGATTGTAAGTGTTGTAATAGTTGCAAGCAGAATCCTGGCCTTCATGGAGAAGGTGTGGTACTATTGGCCTGGAATAATTCAAGAAAGTTTTCTAAAGGATATATTACCTGGGCTGATTGAATGGGGGCAGTGGCATGTACAAAGGCATAGAGCACACAGCATAGCAGGGACCAGGAAGAAGCTGAGTGCAGCACGCGTATAGGATGGCTGGCTGGGGGGAGAGAGCAGAGCAGAAGGCAGGAACCAAAGGAGAGGCAAGGAGACTGGTGAAAGGGCACCTGGTTAACACAGCATAGCAGGGACCAGGAAGAAGCTGAGTGCAGCACGCGTATAGGATGGCTGGCTGGGGGGAGAGAGCAGAGCAGAAGGCAGGAACCAAAGGAGAGGCAAGGAGACTGGTGAAAGGGCACCTGGTTAACACAGCATAGCAGGGACCAGGAAGAAGCTGAGTGCAGCACGCGTATAGGATGGCTGGCTGGGGGGAGAGAGCAGAGCAGAAGGCAGGAACCAAAGGAGAGGCAAGGAGACTGGTGAAAGGGCACCTGGTTAACACAGCATAGCAGGGACCAGGAAGAAGCTGAGTGCAGCACGCGTATAGGATGGCTGGCTGGGGGGAGAGAGCAGAGCAGAAGGCAGGAACCAAAGGAGAGGCAAGGAGACTGGTGAAAGGGCACCTGGTTAACACAGCATAGCAGGGACCAGGAAGAAGCTGAGTGCAGCACGCGTATAGGATGGCTGGCTGGGGGGAGAGAGCAGAGCAGAAGGCAGGAACCAAAGGAGAGGCAAGGAGACTGGTGAAAGGGCACCTGGTTAACACAGCATAGCAGGGACCAGGAAGAAGCTGAGTGCAGCACGCGTATAGGATGGCTGGCTGGGGGGAGAGAGCAGAGCAGAAGGCAGGAACCAAAGGAGAGGCAAGGAGACTGGTGAAAGGGCACCTGGTTAACACAGCATAGCAGGGACCAGGAAGAAGCTGAGTGCAGCACGCGTATAGGATGGCTGGCTGGGGGGAGAGAGCAGAGCAGAAGGCAGGAACCAAAGGAGAGGCAAGGAGACTGGTGAAAGGGCACCTGGTTAACACAGCATAGCAGGGACCAGGAAGAAGCTGAGTGCAGCACGCGTATAGGATGGCTGGCTGGGGGGAGAGAGCAGAGCAGAAGGCAGGAACCAAAGGAGAGGCAAGGAGACTGGTGAAAGGGCACCTGGTTAACACAGCATAGCAGGGACCAGGAAGAAGCTGAGTGCAGCACGCGTATAGGATGGCTGGCTGGGGGGAGAGAGCAGAGCAGAAGGCAGGAACCAAAGGAGAGGCAAGGAGACTGGTGAAAGGGCACCTGGTTAACACAGCATAGCAGGGACCAGGAAGAAGCTGAGTGCAGCAGGCGTATAGGATGGCTGGCCGCGGGGAGAGAGCAGAGCGGACGGCAGGAACCAAAGGAGAGGCAAGGAGACTGGTGAAAGGGCACCTGGTTAATTTTTTTTCATCGAACTATACCTTTTCTCTCTCTTTCCATTATGTATGAGCTTCTTGAGGGCAGATCTGAATCTTTTACTTCATTATAACCAGGCCTATACCCCCAGGCTCTGGACGGGGAGGACCCACAGATGGTAGTGATAAATTCCTCCTGGCCAGTAAGCAAGGACCCCGGAGAGCAGTCTGGCCAGCATATTCCAAATCCAGGAGGAGAAGCAGTAACGGGGCCACTGGAGAGGGAGCAGAAAGCCTCAGGTCTATCAGGAGCCTCATGCTGAGGGGATGGACCGCCCACCCCAGCATCATGGCAGCCCAGGATCTGAGAGCTGAAGAGGGTCCTAGCAACCTAATCCACATCTCTGACTTTATAGGCGAGGCTTAGAGAGGCAAAGAGATTTGACTGCATTTCTAGTTTGAAATCTGGCTTGCTGGATGGTCTAGAGCCCCAGTCTTTTCAGCACTCTGGTCTCCTTTGGGCTTCCCGGGTGGCTCAGTGGTAAAGAATTTGCCTGCCAATCCAGGAGATGAGGGTTCGACCCCTGGGTTGGGAAGATCCCCTAGAGAAGAAAATGGCAACCCACTTCAGTATTCTTGCCTGGTAAAATCCCATGGACAGAGGATCTTGGCAGGCTACAATTCATGGGGTCACAAAAGAGTCGGGCATGACTTGGTGACTAGACAACAACAGTCTCCTTTTGTTTGTTTATTTGGCCTTGCTGTGTTGCTTTCAGGATCTTAGTTCCCCAACCAGGGGTTGAACTTGTGCCCCTGGTAGTGAGAGCACTGAGACCTAACCCCTGGACCACCAGGGAATTTCCTAGTCTTTTTATTTTAAAATTAGGATAATTTTCATCAGAGGGTGATGGTGGGGATTGGCAGGTAGAAAGCAAAAGTGTATATGCCTTGAAGTTTTCAGTTAGGAACATGGTACATATATACAGTGGAATATACAACACTTCTAAGATAAAAAATATGGTGGCGCAGTGGTAGAGACTCCCCCTCTAAGGCAGGAAATGCAGGAGACTCAGGTTCGATCCCTGGGTCAGGAAGATCCCCTGGAAAAGGAAACGGTAACCCACTCCAGTATTCTTGCCTGGAGAATCCCATGGGCAGAGGAGCCCGGCGGCCCTTAGTCCATGCAGGCACAAAGAGTCAAACGTGACTGAAGCGACTTAGCACGCACGCTCCAGGCATCTTGTGTTCAGCCTGAGGTTACAATGCTGCACCTGTTGTGGGGACCTCAGTTCCTGCACAACTCAAAGGCTATGTGTATCTCTTGAGAAGCATGCACACACACGTAATGTAAAGTAGAGAACTGATAGGGGTCTACTGTGTAGCACAGGGAACTCTACCCAATACTCTGTAATGACCTATATGAGAAAAGAATCTAAAAAAGAACAGATATGAAACCGATTCACTTTGCTGTACAGCAGAAACTAACACAACATTGTAAATCAACTCTATTCCAATAAAAACAAAAGAAGCAAGGGGAAAAAAAAAAAAAAGAATGGGTTTCTCTAACAAGTCTTTATTCCCCGTGTTGTATGTGGCGTGTGCCTCGCCATCAGCCTTACTTGCGAGATGAACATGGTTGAGATTTCTCAGTTGGTTCTGTGCTTATTTCTGATTTCCAGGAGGCTGGTTGAACAGAGAACAAGACCATAGGGGAGGAATGAGAGGCTCTTAAAACTGTTGGTCAGTGTACAAGGAAGCGGACAATGGCTCACTTCAGGAGGTTGGATGTCATCAACTTCACTGCTTTGCCAGTGGTGCCACTGGATGAGCATCTGGGTGTTTCCCTGATTGCGCAGCACGCTCTAAAGGACGCCACAAGGAAGAATCTGAAGGACAATGTGCCCTGTATCCTTCTGTGATGCCGTCTGCAGTGGAGACAACACGCCTGCACAGTGGTGTGACGTGGGCTCTATCATACGCCACTTACTAACTTGTTTCTTATGTGTTTGTTGATTTTCTTCAAGTATTTAAGCCCCACCTATCCTCTGAAAGAAATCTGAGGCTGCGAAGGAGTGTTTGGCTTGAGTTGGTTTTACTAAGATAGAGCAGAAAGAGCACCAAAGGAAGACACGCTGGAAATATTTGTTGAAAAGGTGGGGAAGAAGAGGGGAAAAAGTGCTCTTTTCCCACCATTGTTTCCTTTCCCTTCTACCTTCCGAAGAATTAAACTTAGAGATAGAAACTAAGTTATAGTCCAAGCCTCAGAAGAGTTAGCTGAGTGCTCAACTTTTTTTTTCTTTAAAAAAAAATGTTGTTTGTTTGTCTGGTTTTGGCTGTTCCATGTGACTTGCAGGATCTTAATTCCCTGACTAGGGATTGAAACCAGGCACACACGGCAGTGAAAGTGGGCCAAGTCCCAACCACTGGACCGCTAGGGAATCCCCTTTCTTTCTTTCTCTCCCTTTCTTTCTTTCTTTCTTTCTTTTTAAAACTCCATTTGGGGGACTTCCTTGGTGTTCTAGTAGCTGAGACTTCACCTTTCAGTGCAGGGGGTGAGGTTCGGTCCATGGTCGAGGAGCTAAAATCCCACATGCCTCATGGCCAAAACCCAAAACAGAACACAGAAGCGATATTGCAGCACATTCAATAAAGAATTTAAAAAATAAATAACTCCATTTGACCTTTCTAACCTGCCAGCACCTCTACCTGGGCCAGACTTTGCCCCTTCTGGCATTATCCAGATGCTACCAGAATCTTCCTTCTCTGACTCTGGCCTCATTGATCCGGATCCCACTTCTGACCCTGAACCTTGTATCTCAGGGACTCCCAGAATCCCGTCTCTGGGGGACCATAAAACTCATGCAGCAGATAGAGACCGTCTTAGGTTATAAATAAGTCTGTCCGTTCTCTACAGAGCTCGCTCACTTTCGAGTCATGCTGCTGCCAGCCAAGCTGCGTGTATCTGTCTCCCTGCATCACCTCACTTTCCAGGCCTCTCTGAAACCCTTCTCAAGATGAGCACAAATGATCCCATGAGGACCTGCTTCAAGGCCTCACTTTCCTGGGCCTTTTTCTAATGTGCCCTCTCTCTTCTTAATCCCACACGCATCGCAGCCTAAGCAATCATCTCACTCCCTACGATTTGTCACATCTCTCCTTGGCATCTTCACTTGTCAAGTGTCCTCCAACTTGTAAGAACACTTAAGGGTAATGGAAGTAACAGTGAGCCTGGCTTTATGTGAAGGCTGTGAGGAGTGATGGATTATGGGGCTTTTACAAAGGATGTATCCTAGACCGCTTGAGACTACGACAGAAAGAAATGCCTATGTAGAGAGGGTAATAAGAGGGGCCGTCGAACTGAGCAGAGGTTTCAACAGTGATAAGCAAGATCGAGATGCCCTTGGACCCAGGCACCCTTCACCTGAAAATCTCTCTTCAAGGAATAATCCCAAATAAGGAAACAGCTCTTGGTGTGACTGTGTGCATCACAGCGTGATTTATAGTTGCAAAAAATATAAACAGCTTAAATATTCAATACCCAAGGGACAGTTAAGTCTATTAAGAGGCATTTTCTAAATGAATTTGTATACTGCCATTTAACATATTACAAAGATCATGGAAAATGATCGTAATAATGAGTGGGTGAGAAGTCAGAGTAGTAACTAACACAGGCACACGCTGAAATCACAGTTATATGAAAAGGCATGTATGTGATAGTGCTAGAAGGAAGTCTCCCCAGATCCTAGTAAGTTGTTAGGTCGGCAGCATAATGGGTGATTCTGTTTTCTGCTTTTCAAGGTGTCTAGAATGTAATTTTTGTTTACAATTTTTAAAGCAGCTCATTTAAGGCAAGATAAAAGAAGTGTGAATGTTTGCAGAGAAAACAGTGGAGTGGGAAGAAAGCACAAGAAGGCAGGGAGCTGCTGTCCTGTCCTGGCCGGGCTCCCTCCGCCTGCTGTGTCTGTGTGTGATCCTCACCCAGAAAGTCTCCTTAACAGGTCTACCTCCCAGGGTGCCTGGTTGGCTCCATTCAGCAGGTGAACCAGATGATTGCTGACGCAGATCTGAGTCCCAACCCACTGGTGCACAGACTGGTGAGTTTTGAGTGCTAAAGTAAGGCTTCCAGGAAGAAAGGACTCTAGGGACCCCTTTATTAATTTGAAAGCACGTTTGCACAATAGAAGTTCTTAAAGACATGTTTCTTTAAATTCATAAACTTTTATTTTTAATCTATATAAAAGTCCTATTTTTCTCTATAGGATTTGGCTACAGCAAAATCAATTTGACTCTTCCCTATTCCTTATTTCAGGGGCATTTTCATCATAGTAAACATGTGAATATTTTTGTACATGTATCTTGGGACTTATTTGTGAGTATTTCTGGCAGATAGAGCCCTGGAAGTGAAATTTTAAATGTTGATGGATATAGTCAAGCTGCCTTTCACAAAGGTTAAGCCACTCTTTACTGAAGCTGGAAGGAGACCACGAGCTTTAGTTCTCCCTTACCCCTTGTCGAGCAGAGCCTAGAATTGAATTGTGAATAAAAGCAAAATACACACGCACCCTATTTGGAACAATTTTGTTTAAGTTCAAAAGCACTCTGTCTCTGTATGTATGCTCTGTACGTGTGCATGAGGGTTGTATGTAGCTCCAGAGGCTTAGAATAAGACTAAGTTTGAATTCCTGCTGCTGTACCGTTCTCTCACATTCTGACATTTGGTAAACTATTGAGCCTCTATGAGTCTTAGTGTCTTGTAAAATGATGATAACATTGATACTATATCAACTTCATAGATGTATTATTATATATGCAAGAATTAGATGAGTTAAGTAAGTAAGTTCAGTTGCTCAGTCGTGTCTGGCTCTTTGTGACCCGATGCACTGCAGCACGCCAGGCCTCCCTGTCCATCACCAACTCCCAGAGTTTACTCAAACTCATGTCCATTGTGTTGGTGATGCCATCCCACCATCTCATCCTCTGTCATCCCCTTCTCCTGCCTTCAATCTTCCCCAGCATCAGAGTCTTTTCCGATGTATCAAGTGGCCAAAGTATTGGAGTTTCAGCTTCAGTATCAGTCCTTCCAGTGAATATTCCAGGACTGATCTCCTTTAGGATGGACTGGCTGGATCTCCTTGCAGTCCAAGGGACTCTCAAGAGTCATTCTTCTTCAACGCCACGGTTCAAAAGTATCAATTCTTTGGCGCTCAGCTTTCTTTATGGTCTGACTCATCTTAATAGATGAGTTAAGACCCTCAAAAACCCTTAGATGGTGCCTGGCTCTCAGGAAGGACATTATATGTGTGAATGTGTAGGGAAAGAGTCTGGAAGGATACATGCCAAATGGAGTCAGTTCTGGAAAGGGAATGGGATGGAAGATGAGTAGTTATTACTCCAACTATGTCTGTAATGTTTAGGTATTTTACACCAAGACTGTATTTATATGTCAGTTCTCTGGGGTTGTTCTGATAATTTTAGAGCCAGGAAAATGAATATTATCCTTCCAGTAGCAGGATCTGGTGACTTTTCAAGGCTGCCCAGCATCAGCACAGCTTCTCGGCATTCTTCACTGCCAGTCAGAGCCAGGACGGGGCTGGCAGGAGCAACTGAGGGTCCTCACATGACCCGGAGGAAGGGGGGCTTTGTCCTTCCTGCTCCTCTGTCCAGGCAGCCTGTCAGACCTGGCAGGTGCTGACTGCCTGCTGCCCCCAGAGCCCTCCCCTGGCGACCCTGCCCAGCCTCTGTTGACCGCAGTGTGCCCTTGACCTTTATACATCAGCCTTGACCACGGGACTGCTCCTTGCACGTCAGCCTCTGAGCCAGACTGGTGTCTCCAGGCTCCACGCTGCCCAACCAGAGGGCATCTGGCACAGTACCAGACGCATAAAAAGTGTTCAGTAGATGTGTAGTAGGTGAGCCATCTCCTTCTGAGATCAGACGCCCCTGCCTGCTTTACTCCCTAGCCATGTCCTGTTTCTGTTCCTTCTCCCACGCCCCGAGTGTGGGTTTCTCCTCCAGTCTCTGGCCATGAACTTGCCTAGCTCTGCTTTCCAGTCTCCTTCCCTCGGGAGCTTGTACACGCACCACTGGAGCTTCACCATTCACTCTTGCAGTAGGGAGTAGAGCATACCTTCCTCTGCCTATAGGCCACAGCCTCTGAAAAGGCCTTCCTTGCACCCTCCACCCCGAGACCAGTGTAGGTGCCCCTTCAGGGTGCACTCCTGACACCTGTCCCCCACCCTCAACAGCACTGATTACCTTGGTCACCTCGAAGTCACTGGCTTCTCCCCGCCTGTCTCTGGGCCCTCGGAGGACAGAGACGGGCTTTGATGCTCAGGGCTGCATCTTCAATACTGGCCCAGTGTCTGACTTTTAGTAGATGCTCAGGAAATATTTGTGGAACGAAGGATATGTTTGCAAATTTGAGCTTCTCACCTGTATTTTGGTCTCAGATTCCTAGTTACCTAGAGCAGTGATACCTGAACCTAACTGATCATCAGACTACCCTGGGAACTTTTTGAAAAACTAAAAGTGAAAAGGGCCAGGTGCAGACCTGTGTGCCCTGTGTTTCTCATCTGAATCAGTACAGAATACCTCTAGAAAACCTCTAGACAGCTATGCAAGAAACGAAGAATCATGAGTGAGCAGTAGAAAGGAGACTTCTTACTGTGTTTGATTTTGTACCATGTAAAATATTTATGGTTTAAAAAATTTAAATAGAGAACAGTTCAGAGCCACAATAAATAAACAATTCAAAACCCAATAAGGAATGATATTTATTCCAATAAGGAATCAGTTCAGTTCGGTCGCTCAGTTGTGTCCAACTCTTTGTGACCCCATGGACTGCAGCACGCCAGGCTTCTCGGTCCATCACCAACTCCTAGAGCCTGCTCAAACTCATGTCCATCAAGTCAGTGATGCCATCCAACCATCTCATCCTCTGTCATCCCCTTCTCCTGCCTTCAATCTTTCCCAGCATCAGGGTCTTTTCTAATAAGTCAGTTCTCGTCAGGTGGCCAAAGAATTGGAGCTTCATCGTCAGCATCAGTCCTTCCACTGAATTTTCAGGACTGGATAAACATCTCTAATAAATCTGTATATCTGAATAATTCCCTAGCAAAGCTGGTCACCAGGCAGGTTTGGGAGTTGCTTCCTAGGGAACAGCCCTACCTGTAGGTCCTTCTGTCATCTCAAGTGCAAACTCAGGTCTCATCATTTTTTGCCCTAAAACTTACTCTTCCTCCAGGATTCAAAGTTCCTTTTGTTCTTTCTCTGTGGAAATCTTGTGCATCCTTCCGGGCCCTGCCTTTGTCAGCTGCAGTGACATCCTGGTGGGTGGCAAAGGCATGGCTGTATTGTCACATTGACACTCACCCATCCGATTCATTCATCCATCATGCCTTCTCTAATTGGGGCAACAGTGTTGGTGCAAAGACTTATCAGTGTGACCCTTCCCCGGCAGGCCCACACACCTGCACACATTCCAGTACCTTTAGCTCATCTCGCAGGCCAGGGCTGCCAGTTCAGGAGGAAGGTAGCGGGGAGGCTGGAGAAGCATTTCACGGTTTATCAAGCTAAGGAGAGCTGCCTCTTCCCTTATCCCCAACACTCATACCCGACCTTTTCTGGCCAGTCCTCTCTGCTCCAGCCCATACCGATCCCACTCATTTGAATCCTAAACGTTTAAGTCTTAATTGTCCCCAGTATGTTGATTTGGTTCTCTGAATAGACTGAAAATTCCTTGAGGGCAAAGACACAGAAACATCCTTGGTTAACTTCATTATCCCAGCTTAGCGCTGGGCTGGTTGACAGTCAGTGCGCCTTGTTGGCTTGCTGACATTCGTCTTTCTTTCCTCCCTTTCATCAGGGCTTGGGGGAGTGGGGAGGAGAACTCAGAGATCAAGAGAAATCTCTTGAGAGGTCAGGGTATGGTGATGATTAATAATAATAATAATAGTTACTCTTTATTAAGCAGCTCCTCTCTGAAAGCCTAGAGTGCTAGTGTTTTAAAACGCATCAGATTCTTTATAGTAGTATCTCAGTCTTATAAGAGCACTGGGAGGTAGGTGTTATTATCCCCCTGTACAGAGGTTAAACAGCAGCTGGTCACCCGTGGAGCCATGATTGGAAGCCTGCTCCAGATCCTGTGTTCCTCGGAAGTGTGGCCAGGAGGAGGGGCAGCGTGGGAGAAGGTGGGGTGGGGGACGTGGTGGTGGTGACCCTCAGGGGGATGAGGTCAGTGACACACAAGGGCACCGAGGCCCTACCACCTATCGGGGAGACAGCAAGGCCCTGCCACAAACTTTGCTCCAGGCCTTTTGCGCACCGGCAGGAGAAATGGCCTAGTTCCTGACCCCTGCCCTCCCCTCAGATTTGCACTAAAACCCCTTTTCTTTTTTGGTTTTTGAAGGCAATTGAGAAATATGAGATGGAGAAGAAGGCTTTAAAAAGAGAGCGAAGTCGCGGCGGCTTGGCAGACAGAGGCAAAACTCCTTTCCTGTAGACTTGATGGTGTTTTTGTGGGGTTTGGATTTTTTTTAGTGTCTGAAATGTAATTGAGTAGGAATCCAGAGTTTCAGGTGAGAGTACCTCTGGCCTCTTCTGAGAGAGCCTTTAATCTCACTTCTTGGCATCAGGCAAGGAAGGAGGGACAATGCCATTTCGAGATGACCTGCTGACGGACACCTTACACCAGGTGTTTTCATATGGATCCCCTTGTTAAAGCTTCCTAAGACCCCCTACCTGTGAGGCAGCTGCCTTCGAACGTGTTTTATACTTGAGAGAAGGTAAGGGAACCACTTGCCGAGAACCACAAGGCTTGTCCACCGCAGGTCTTAGATTCGCCCCAGACTAACTTCAAAACCCATATTTTATCTGCTCATCCTGACTGCTTCTCTGAGCTCAAAAGCAGTCTGATCAAATAAGGAGGGGAGTCTTAGCAAGTCAGCAACTCAGGCAAACTAATAGTGCGTATGCCATCTAGCTGCTCAGGATGAATGAAAAATCACAGGTATGATTACCACACAGCCGTGGGCAGACCCCGTGGTTACTCACATCCTATTTCTCTTCTTTCATTCTCCTGCAGAAAAGAGCGAAGGAAAATCACAGTATATTTGCAAGGGCTCAGAATTCAGGAATGTCAAATCTTTCATTATCAAAAGGGTAAGGAATCTCTTGCTGGGTCGGTTTCTGCTGGGCCTGAACTACATTTTAGTCCCAGGGAAAGGCCCCTTGGCACCTGGATGGTAATTATGTAGGAAAATGGCAGAGTACCTGTTTTAGAAAATCTCAACCAATCTTAACGTCCGATTCAATGGACATGAACTTGGGCAAACTCTAGGAGATGGTGAGGGACAGGGAGTCCTGGCATGCTGCAGTCCATGGGATCACAGAAAGTCAGATACAACTTGGTGATTGAACAACACCAATGTATTTTAATAACTTTAGAATTTCTCATAACACCTCAAAAAGGTAGAATTAAGAGGATTCCAGAGGTCAGTTGTCCATTTATTTTTAGAACTTAGAAGCTGTTTATCCTTAGAAACAAAGGGTTCAGCTTCAGGTCACACAGAGCCACCGTGCCGCAGAGCTCCCAGGGGTGCTTTCCCACAGCAGTGGGGCTTTTGTGGGTCACTGCAGACACCCCAGGGAGCTGACAGTCAGGAGCAGTCAGAGGACCCGTCCAGCGCCATGCAGCTTGCTGGTGACAGAGCCCCCTGCCTCTCGCTCAGAGGGGGTCTTGCCCTCTCAGCCGCCTCTCCAGTAGCACTCTGGCCCCATCTCATAGCCGCCCCAGTTAAGGTCCTTCTAAGTGCTGTCTCTTCAGTTGTGTCCGACTCTCTGCGACCCCAGTGAGCCTGCAGCCTGCCAGGCTCCTCTGTCCTTGGGATTTCCCAGGCAAGAATACTGTAATCGGCTGTCTTTTCCTCCTCCAGGGAATCTTCGGACCCAAGGATCAAACCTGTCTCTTGACGCCTGCATTGGCAGGCCGGTTCTTTACCGCTAGCGCCCTCTGGAGGCAAGATCCTCCTAAGCTCCCTCTTTAAACTACCCAGCTCACGTGTGTTCAGGCCCTTTTTTCACCTTATAGCCTGGAAAATTCCCACACAGCGTAGAGCCCGATGGTTGTGGGTCTACATCGAAACTGTCATACGACCCATGATGGTGGCCGAGCAGGTCTAAATGTCCTGTCCAGAGCGGCACAGCCAGTACATGGGGGCGCTGACATCTGACTCAGAGTCAGTGCAGTTGATTACTCAGTTCTCCATTGCCCAGGCCATCGCCCAGTTGCGGAGGAACTCAGTCCCTCAGCACGTTTCCAGGAGGAGCCTTTGGGTCATGGTTATTGATCTCCTCTTCCTACTTTTCTGTATTTTTACGTTTTTATAGTCATATTTTTATCCTAAAATCCATTTAATGATATATGTTAAGAACCGTAGAGCTGGGGTGGTCGTACCCTTTGACCCTAATAGTGTCATTTTGAGAAATTCATGCCAAGTAAATAACGTCCAAGAGGTGAACCATGCGGTCCCAGTTAGTGAGAATTTGAACTCATCTGTGAGTCGTTAATTAAATTATAGCACCTCTTAACAAGATATGCTACTTCATATGATAAATTTGAAGACAGTGAGACAGTGTGAAAAATCTAAGGGGATAAAGCAAGACATAAAAGTGTGTATGCATATATGTATCGTAAAATGATTGAAGTAACACATACGTATTTGTATACATGTGCTCAAAGCCTGAAAGGAAAATAGAAATAATGTAAATATCTGTTGGGTGCGAACTGCTGGGATCACGCACGCACTCTCATTCTCTTCAGCATTCTCTAAGATTGTTAATTCTCTAAGATTCCATGATAAAAAGGAAAAGATATTGTGTTGTTTTAAACTGTCAAAACGAGGGATCCCATTTTTCATATTTTGTTTTTGTCTTTAGAAAACAGCAGATAAAAATCTCCTGGCAGAGCTGTACCAGTACCCATCCTTTGACGACTCTAGGCCAAACAATCTTCCAAATGGGGTGGACTTCTGTGACTTGGTGGGCAACGTGATCCTGGCTGAGAAAAACCCCCTTAGCGGCAAGGTAAGAAGAGAGAGCCCTCTGGGGCGCCCGCCTGCACAGGACACACCGCTGTCCCAGTCTTACACCCCAGGGAATTGAGTCTGGCAGGGAAGTTGCTGAGGGCCACACAGTTTGCAAGTGACTGAGCTGAGATTAGACCGAGGACGAAACCGACATCCTTTCTCCCAGTGCTCTGGGCTCTGAACCGTGCTGATCGCATGACCTATTAGTGTAGCATTTTGAGGTCACACCCTTGTGATACATGTTAATTAATGATGCATGTGTTTGTTCTGTTGTCAGTCACTAGGTTGTATGTGGGCAACCTTAATTTTTTTCTTAATTAGACAGTAATTAGAATATTTACTTCCCGTGCCCCACGGTTCCCCCTTGGGGAGAGTCACCAGCTTGCAGAGCCGGGTTCCATAGGAAGGAGAAGAGTAAAAGTGAAAGTCACTGAGTCGTGTCCGACTCTTTGCGACCCCACGGACTCTAGAGTCCATGGAATTCTCCAGGCCAGAACACTGGAGTGGGGAGCCATGCCCTTCTCCAGGGATCTTCCCAACCCAGGGATCGAACCCAGGTCTCCCGCATTGCAGGCAGATTCTTTCCCAGCTGAGCCACAGGGAAGGAGGAAAGGGAGTATTCTAAGGCCCAGAAGAACTTGCGTGTGTGTTAGACAATGCTGGCCCCTCAGGAACTGGGGGACAATTGTNTTCCCAACCCAGGGATCGAACCCAGGTCTCCCGCATTGCAGGCAGATTCTTTCCCAGCTGAGCCACAGGGAAGGAGGAAAGGGAGTATTCTAAGGCCCAGAAGAACTTGCGTGTGTGTTAGACAATGCTGGCCCCTCAGGAACTGGGGGACAATTGTGAGCAGGGGTTGAGAAGGGAGGAGGCCCAGAAAATTGTCTCAGCCGTCTTCCAGCTGTGCCTCAATGCCCCTCACAACTGGACAGCCCCGGGTCCCCAGAACAGCTGCGACCATTGACCCCTCAGCTCCTAACTAGCCCCCCCACTCCTGGCACCCAGCTTTTCAGTCTCTTCTGTCCGTACTTCTCACTGCTTCAAACCACACCCGCCTCTCGCTCTGTCCCGCCTCCCTCTCTCCTATCCTTTCTCTGCCTTCTCCTCCTCCTCTGCATGATTTTCTCCCTGCTGCCCTCTTTCAGGCTGTGTCTCTACCTCTGTTCCATCTTGCAAGCTGACTTCCTAAGAGCAATGATCTCTTTAGGCCAGTCACTGCCCAGTATGACAGTGGTGTCTGCTGGATTTCCAGTGCCAGGCTCCAGCATGGACTGTGGTCACTAAGCGGATGGCTGCCTTTCACTGGGTGCTGGTGCCCAGGGCAGGCAGTGGGCACCCTGGGATCAGGTCCTGGACCCCCTGCCTTCTTTAGCAGAGAGGTGAAGGAGCAGCAGGCACCCAAAGCATCACATTCTCCCCCTGGGCAGCGTAAAAAAGATGTTCACTACACGGTTTTTGTGATAACAAGGACCTGGAAGGCAGTATATCTTGGAGATCAAGTAGCTGTCTGCGCTTTCATTTCATTTCAGTTCAGTTCAGTTCAGTCTCTCAGTCGTGTCCGACTCTTTGCGACCCCATGAATCACAGCACGCCAGGCCTCCCTGTTCATCACCATCTCCCAGAGTTCACTCAGACTCACGTCCATCGAGTCCATGATGCCATCCAGCCATCTCATCCTCTGTCGTCCCCTTCTCCTCCTGCCCCCAATCCCTCCCAGCATCAGAGTCTTTTCCAATGAGTCAACTCTTCGCATGAGGTGGCCAAAGTACTGGAGTTTCAGCTTCAACATCAGCCCTTCCAATGAACACCCAGGACTGATCTCCTTTAGGATGGGCTGATTGGATCTCCTTGCAGTCCAAGGGACTCTCAAGAGTCTTCTCCAACACCACAGCTCAAAAGCATCAATTCTTTGGTGCTCAGCCTACATCTCCCAGAGTTCACTCAGACTCACGTCCATCGAGTCCATGATGCCATGCAGCCATCTCATCCTCTGTCGTCCCCTTCTCCTCCTGCCCCCAATCCCTCCCAGCATCAGAGTCTTTTCCAATGAGTCAACTCTTCTCATGAGGTGGCCAAAGTATAGTGACCTTCATAAACATTTTTGTTATTTATTCTCACAATAACCCTGTCATTATTATCATTGTTGCCCTTTTACAGATGAGGAAACTGGGGCTCTGGGAAGTTAAGTGAGTCAGTTGAGGTCACACACCTAGTAAGTGATGGAGCAAACATTGGAACCACGATTTTTCTCATTCGAAAAGCTCAACCACTTTCAAATATGTGAAAAGTAGAAACTTATTTCCTACCCTAGTGCTTCTCAAATGTTGATGAGCAGCTGAATCACCACATCTTGCTAAAACCAGATTGCTGATTCAGGTTAGGGTCTGAGCTTCCGCATTTCTGACAGGGTCCCAGATACTGTTGATAGAGCGGATCCATGAACCCCATTGAGTAGCAAGAGGCTAGAGGCCTTTCTAGAGGAAGCCCTGGGCTCCATGTGCTCCCAGGGCCGGGCCGCACAGACTGTGCCCTGCAAAACTCCAGGGGGCACCATTTGCATTCTACTCTGTGCAGTGTGCCTCCTGGGGTCCCATGCTGGGGTAACCTCCAGTCTGGAGTGAGATCCCAAGGAACAGTGAGCAGATCAACAGACTCTTCATCCACTGGGACACAGTCTGAAGAAAGGAAAGTGCTTTCCTTTCCCCCACAAATGAAAAATTGATCATTCCAGTTGAGAAAAGAAAGGCGAAGCAGGTCTGCTCACAATGAGGGTGGCCCATTTGGTGTTCAAGGCGAACTGGGAAGGAGGGAAAAAAGGAAGCCTGCAGGCTGGCTGGTTAGCAGGCTGGCTGGCATGGCAGGCTCCATTCTTATGGTAACAAAGCCGTGATTCCAGGCTGCAGCTGCTGCTCAGTGGGGGCTTGGGCCATTCATAGCAGCTTTCTTTCTGAGTGCCAGACCCCCAGAACAGGTGCGGCCCCACTTGTTATTTTGTGCAGCCCTGACTGTCCAGACAGGGAGCTGATTATCACTGTGAATCGGGGATTACTGCTGATTTACCAGCTTCTGTCGAACAAAGGGGCCGGCCTCCAGACAGCTGTCTCTTCTAGCCAGCATGAGACTAACTGCCCCAAAAGCCATGTGGTCCTCGAGGAGGTGAGATTGAAGTGGAAACGGGACAGAGGAAAATAAAAAATCCAGGTAGCATTTTTTTCTGGGACAGGTCAAAATGTCAGAGAGTCAGAGGGCTGGGAGCTTAAGCCCACAGTCTCCCAGCAGGAGATCAAAACCAAGGGAACTAGGCCCAACCACCCCTTCTCTGACTGGGGGTTGCTGCTTTGAGCCCCATGGCCTGAGCTCTGCTGAGGTGGCCAAGGTTGTGGGAAGGCCCTCATTGTCTCACTGTCCCCTTCCTCCTCCTCACCCTCAGTGCCAGGCTTTGAGAACAAGACAATCAGCTGCCATTCAGAGACAGAGGGGAGAGCTATTAGCCCTGTGGTTTATAAACCCAGTTCCAAAGTAAGGCAGCTTGGAACAGGATCTTGACCCCTTAGCAGCCTCATGAGCTGAGGCCATCATTTGATTTCTCCAAACCCAAGTTTTTTCTAGAAAGATAACAACAGTACCTCTATCATGGAGCTACTGTGAAGATTTATTACCACTAACAATGACAGGTAACACTGGGAAGCACCTGGTATGGACCAGACCCTCTTCTAAGCACTTCACATGTTCACCATAACCCTGTGAAATCGGTACTCTGATTATCGCAGTTTTATAGATGCAAAACCCAAGGATCAAAAAGGGTTAACTTGCCCAAGGTCACACAGGTAGTAAGTGGCAGCTCTCACTGTTTGCAGATGGTATGATCCTCTACATAGAAAACCCTAAAGACTCCACCAGAAAATTACTAGAGCTAATCAATGAATATAATAAAGTGGCAGGATATAAAATCAACACACAGAAATCCCTTGCATTCCTATACACTAATAATGAGAAAATAGAAAGAGAAATTAAGGAAACAATTCCATTCACCATTGCAATGAAAAGAATAAAATACTTAGGAATATATCTACCTAAAGAAACTAAGGACCTATATATAGAAAACTATACAACACTGGTGAAAGAAATCAAAGAGGACACTAATAGATGGAGAAATATACCATGTTCACGGATCAGAAGAATCAATATAGTGAAAATAAGTATACTACCCAAAGCAATCTATAGATTCAATGCAATCCCTATCAAGCTACCAGCGGTATTTTTCACAGAGCTAGAACAAGTAATTTCACAATTTGTATGGAAATACAAAAACCCTCAAATAGCCAAAACAATCTGGAGAAAGAAGAATGGAATTGGAGGAATCAACCTGCCTGACTTCAGGCTCCACTACAAAGCCACAGTCATCAAGACAGTATGGTACTGGCACAAAGACAGAAATATAGANTGGTGCTCAGCCTTCTTCACAGTCCAACTCTCACATCCATACATGATCACAGGAAAAACCATAGCCTTGACTAGACGGACCTTAGTCGGCAAAGTAATGTCTCTGCTTTTGAATATACTATCTAGGTTGGTCATAACTTTTCTTCCAAGGAGTAAGCATCTTTTAATTTCATGGCTGCAATCACCATCTGCAGTGATTTTGAAGCCCCCCAAAATAAAGTCTGACCCTGTTTCCACTGTTTCCCCATCTATTTCCCAAGAAGTGATGGGACCGGATCCCATGATCTTTGTTTTCTGAATGTTGAGCTTTAAGCCAACTTTTTCGCTCTCCTCTTTCACTTTCATCAAGAGGCTTTTTAGCTCCTTATTCTTCTGTAAATAGCAATACAGTAGCCTCTACCTTGAAGTATTATTGTAAAATTAAATAATGTACATAAGCATACAATACAGCACTTAGGCATAACTTCTCAAAAAATGATCATTTTTATTATCAATGTTATTAGAAAAGTTTAATGATAGAACATCAGTACAGTCATTTTTGGTTTATATGTGGACTACTTTGCCACTCTAATGAGTATTTATAAAGAGTGTATTTTAACATACTGTGCTATGGCATTAAATGATGTTGAATGAAAAACATCAGTATGTGAAGCTCTGCGGTACAATGTTGTTATGTCAGCACATAGGACTATCTGGGGTGAAACCATTCAGAGGTATCACCAGCATTCTTTGAGTGATAAGATGGTAGTTTTTTTCTTTCTTTATTGCAATATAGTTGATTTACAAGGTTGTGTTAGTTTCAGGTATACAAGATTGTAGTTTTCTCTTCTTCCTTTTTCTAAAATTTAAAAGAGGAAGAAAGACATGGAAAATGGATGGTGTGTTTCATGGATCCACTGTTCCTGTGCCACCTTCTCCGCATCCTTGTACCCTTGACAGGCCCACTAACCCTCTCTGGAACCTGAGCTCTCGTTCCACGTGCTGTGTGGGTGCCCCCAGGATGGTGACTGCTGTGCTAACTGATGTCCCATTTCTCAGGGCCCCTGGGAAATGTTTTCCTTAGACGTTAATCCCAAGAAAAACTGCATTTCCTGGAATGCTTTTAGTCTTATATCTGATGCTGGCTCCTGCTTTTCTTTGGCTCCCAGGAAACCCAAGACAGATGTGTGCCCTGCCTTTAAAAGGACCCTCTTTCATCCTGCTTAGGAGCCATGCCAAATTTATTTGCCTCCTCAAATCTTCTCCTCCATCCCCTCCCTATGCCCTCTGCAGCCAGCTTTGCCTCTGGCTCAGAGAACCTGGGGGCCAGCCCTAGACCATGAGTTCACTCGTTGAACCCTCACAGCCGTTCTGGAGGTCAGGACTGTCGTCACCATCTCCATTTCCCAGATGAGCACAGACAGATTCAGTACTGTTGGTCAGGGCCCTGCAGCCAATTAGTATAAGAGCTGGACGAGAATCCAGGCAGCGCGGTGTCAGTCTGCGCCCTCCACCCCTCTGACTGTCCTGCCTCTCCAAGGAGACACGAGGAATGGCAGAGAGGACTGAACTGAGAGCAGGGCTCAGAGCGCTCTTTGCTACCAAGGGTGGCTTGCTTATGCACTCTGCCCGCAGCTTCTGGAGGCTTGAAGGGACTGCCAAGAAGTCTTTCCCTTTGCATCCGAGACACACTCTGTTCCTCCAAATGGTAAGAGGAGAGGCAGCTCGTGCAGTATCTCTGGGGCCAGGCTGCCTGCTTTTTGCTTTTTTTTTTTTTTTGGCTGTGATATGTGGCATGTGGGATTCTTAGTTCCCCAACCAGGGATTGAACCCGCGCCCCCTGTATTGGAAGCACCAGGGAAGTCCTAGGCTGCCTGCTTTTGAGCCTCCCCGTCTGTATAAGCTTAGGCAAGACTTCTAACTTTTCAATCCTCACTTCCTTCTTCTATACATTGGGGATAACAGTTTCATCATTCAGCAGCAACCACAGAGACAGATGGTGATAAAGTGAGATAAGGAATGAATGGCATGGGCCAGCAAGAGATACATGGCAGCTGTCCCCTCCTTCCTGAGCCTCCCTCCCCCTCCCCACATCCCGCCCCTCCAGGTAGTCACAGAGCGGGAGCTGAGCTCCAGGTGTTATCCGCAGCCCCCCACTGCCTATTTCACACGTGGGAGTGTAAATACCTAGCACCGAGCTGAGCTCCCAGTGTTACTTCACTCTGTATAACAGACTCTAGGTTTTTTTTTTTTTCTAAGTTGACCCCAAAGTATTTTGACTCCAAAGATGATTGGCAGGAAGGTGGTGTGATTAATAACAACAAGCCATAGAACGTGGGCGGAAAGGAAGGGTTTGAGTGGAGATGATTATGAATCTGGCTGTAGCTCCAGGTAAATTTCAAAGAATAAATAAATAAATAAGCAATAATAACATGAATTGTGTTTCTCTTCCAGTCTTTCTGTTCAGGTCGAGAATTAGAGAAGTTTCTCTCTTCCCCTTCTGTAAGAGCTATATGGCTGGATAGCTTCTGGTGGATCTTTCATGAAAGGTACCAGGTAAATGCAAACCTGGTTGCTTCTCTTCCTTGCTTATTTTTCTGTGGGACAAACCCCAGCCTCTTTAACATGGGTTCTCAGCCCCTTTGATTCCACAGACCACCCATGGGCCGTGCCTCATCTGCCGCCCTCATCCTTCCCCACCCATGCCTTCTCCAGACACCTTGGGCTGGAAGCATCGCACCACGCCTGCAGCACCCCTGAGCTTTAGGAACTGGCCCCTGTCACGTGGCTGGTCAAGGGCAGGGCAGAGAGCAAAGTCAGGACCTCCTGGCTCAGAGTTTCGGGTGCTTTTCTCAACACCCTGCCTCTCTGTACATGTTCTAAAGGTCCTAAAGCAAATTAGTATAGCATTTCATAAATAATATGAGATTAAATACCTTGCGAATAAGATTCCTAAAAATGAGAGAAACACTTAGTTAAGGTTCTCAGCCCTGACTGTTTCAACAAGTAATTCTTGTAATTCCTTCTCTATTTGTATTCCTGGTAGCCAAAGAAGGAGGTCCAGAGCAAGCTATTCGACCGGATAGCCCAGAACTATGCTTTGCTTTTGTTTTGTGAATCCAGCACCCATTACGAAGAGGCTCTCTTAAAAGTGAGCATCAACCACTATTTAGGAAAAAGAAATCATATTAGATAGCTATTCACTGCTTGTTCCAAGTTACTGCCCTTAACATTCTTTCCATAAGAAAGTAATTAGTAGTAAGTTGTGGTATCTTCCTTCATATGCATGCATGCTGCATGCTCAGTTGCTTCAGTTGAGTCTGGCTCTTTGTAACTCTATGGAATGTAGCCTGCCAGGCTCCTCTGTCCTTGGGATTCTCCAGGCAAGAATACTGGAGTGGATTGACATGCCCTTCTCTAGGGGAATCTTCCCATCCCAGGGATTAAACCCACGTCTCCTGCGTCTCCTGCACTGCAGGCAGATTCTTTGCCCACTGAGCCACCTGGGAAGCCTGATGGTTTCATATACTGACTTGTAATGCAGCAGTGAGAGACTTTATTTCCTTGGGCTCCAAGATCACTGCAGATGGTGACTGCAGCCATGAAATTAAAAGACGCTTACTCCTTGGAAGGAAAGCTATGACAAACCTAGACAGCGTATTCAAAAGCAGAGACATTACTTTGCCAACAAAGGTCCGTCTAGTCAAGGCTATGGTTTTTCCAGTAGTCATGTATGGATGTGAGAGTTGGCCTATAAAGAAAGCTGAGTGCCGAAGAATTGATGCTTTTGAAGTGTGGTGTTAGAGAAGACTCTTGAGAGTCCCTTGGACTGCAAGGAGATCCAGTCAGCCCATCCTAAAGGAGATCAGTCCTGGGTGTTCATTGGAAGGGCTGATGTTGAAGCTGAAACTCCAATACTTTGGCCACCTGATGGGAAGAGCTGACTCATTGGAAAAGACCCTGATGCTGGGAAAGATTGAGGGCAGGAGGAGAAGGGGATGACAGAGGATGAGATGGTTGGATGGCATTACCGACTCGATGGACATGAGTTTGGGTCGGCTCTGGCAGTTGCTGATGGACAGGGAGGCCTGGCATGCTGCGGCTCATGGGCTCACAAAGAGTTGGACATGACTGAGCGACTGAACTGAACTGAATGCAGCAGTTACAAAAAATAAGGTAGCTCTATATATACTGATTGGGAAGATATAGTGATATATTTTAAGTGAAAACAAAGCAACTTATACAACTCCATATTATAAAAAGTATATATATATATATATGTGCCTATGAGTGGGAAAAAAGTCTGGAAAAATATTTGCCGAACTCATAGCAATGCTCATCTCTAGGGAATGAAAGTGAAAGTGTTATTTGCTCAGTCCTATCTGACTGTTTTTGACCCCTTGGACTGTCGCCCACGAGGCTCCTCAGTCCATGGGATTCTCTAGCCAAAAATACTGGAGTGGGTTGCCATTCCCTTCTCCAGGGGATCTTCCTGATCCAGGAAAACTCAGGGAATGAGGTTATAAGAAACTTCCTTCTCTATTTTATCTATTTCTATAACATTTAAATATGTGATTTCAAAATTATGAATATACATATATACTTTTTATATATGTGTGTATGTATATATGTCGGAGAAGGAAATGGCGTCCCACTCCAGTACTCTTGCCTGGAAACTCCCATGGATGGAGGAGCCTGGTAGGCTGCAGTCCATGGGGTCGCTGAGTCAGACATGACTGAGTGACTTCACTTTCACTTTTCACTTTCATGCATTGGAGAAGGAAATGGCAACCCACTCCAGTGTTCATCCCAGGGATGGCGGAGCCCAATGGGCTGCCGTCTGTGGGGTCGCACAGAGTCGGACACGACTGAAGCGACTTAGCAGCAGCAGCATGTATATATGTGGGCTTCCCAGGTGGCTCAGTGTTAAAGAATCCACCTGCCAAGCAGAAGACAAGGGTTCAGCTCCTGGGTCGGGAAGATCCCCTGGAGAAGGAAATGGCAAGTCACTCCAGTATTCTTGCCTGGGTAATCCCATGGACTGAGGAGACTGGTAGACTACAGTCCATGGGGCCAC
>SJYX01002333.1:3214-41884 GCA_006410675.1 Oreotragus oreotragus | reverse complement strand
AAGAGTTGAACATGACTTAGTGACTGAACAACAGCATGTATGTATATGTGTGTGTGTATATTTATATACACTAAAAGGGTTGCTAGAAGAAAATATGAGTGAACATTTATATGATTTGAGGATTTGAGGATGGGGAAGGACTTTCTGAATATGACCCCAAGGGAATAACCATAAACGACTGATTTAACTATTAATATATAAACTGTTTAAATTACTGCAAAGAGGCAAATGAGAGATTATGCAAAAATACTGTTAGCATATATGCCACACAACAAAAAGAAGTCTTACAAATTGGTAGGAAAAATGGACCCATGGACAAAGTACATAAGCCAGAAATTCACTAGGGAAGAAATACAAATGGGGAAAAAGTTCATCTTTGACAGCAATCAAAAATATAAATTAAAGCAATAATCGTTCAGTTCTCCTTTTTACCTGCTAGATTGCGTAGATTAAAAAGTGTCACTCCCAGGATTATGAAGGATATAGGGATTTCCCTTGGCAGTCTGAGTGGAAAGTGAATTGATACAGATGTGCTGAAAGGCACTTATACTGATAAAGTGCCTGCTTAACAAGTCACTTAGGCTGTCTGTGTCTCAGTTTCATCATCCATAAAATGGGGACAATATTAATAATGCCTCTCTCACCAAGTTGTCCTAAGGATTAAATGAAATTGTGTTTGTAAGACATCTGACATCACCCAGCACTTGATGGGGCCCCAGTATATAATAGCTGCCATGATTACTATTATCATACCCTCTAATGCAAGTCGTAACCTAATAAATAGTAAAACCTGCTTTCATTCATGCATTCAACAAATTTTTAACTGCCTAATATGTGCCACTGAGCTAACTTCATAAATAAATATGATTACTCTGCATAATTTGTAATGCAAAGTCTTAGAAATATGACAATATCTTGTCATGTTTAAGTAAATTTTGAAATGGCCATGCACACAATATTATGAAGGTCACTTTTGGAAAAAAAAATTCCAAAGAGTTTATAATAACCTGGGGAAGTATTTATGTTATGATGCGAAATGAATAAAGCCAGATATAAATGTATAATTTGAGCCTAAGCGTAGCTGAAAAGAAACGCTTGTGCACGTAAAAAAACTCAGTAAGTAAGACTTAATATTATCTCTGGGATGGAGCAAGATGGGTATGTCAAATGCACTTGTCATCTTTGAGCTACTCTCTGACCAGGTGGTAGAAAGGGCTGAGCCACAGACCATGAGCAGAGGAGCTGGAAGAGAGGAAGTTTGTTAGATACCACAGCATGATGCTTGAGGTGTGGTCTTCACATAGGACAAGGGGTCCACCTAGATATGTGGCAGCTGCAGGTGGAAACTGCTCCCCTCGTGGAACTTCCCAGGTAGCTGCTGCTGCTACTGCTGCTAAGTCACTTCAGTCGTGTCCGACTCTGTGTGACCCCATAGACGGCAGCCCACCAGGCTCCCCCATCCCTGGGATTCTCCAGGCAAGAATACCGGAGTGGGTTGCCATTTCCTTCTCCAATGCATGAAAGAGAAAAGTGAAAGTGAAGTCGCTCAGTCTGTCCGACTGTTAGCGACCCCATGGACTGCAGCCCACCAGGCTACTCTGTCCATTGGATTTCCCAGGCAAGAGTACTGGGGTGGGGTGCCATTGCCTTCCCAGGTAGCACTAGTGGTAAAGAACCCGCTTTCCAATGCAGAAGACGTAAGAGATGTGGATTCGATCCTGGGGGCAGGAAGACCCCTGGAAGGAGAAGGCAGTCCACTCCAGTATTTTTGCCTGGAGAATCCCATGGACAGAGCAGCCTGGCAGGCTACAGTCCACGGGGTCACAGAGAGCCACAACTGAAGCAACTGAGCACGAACGCTAAGCATGTGATCAGGAAGGTAGCCCAGTGCCAGGTAGAGCGCTTTCTCACAGGTCCTTTCTGAAGTCAGGGGCTCTTTGCTGGGTGTGGAAATGTCCAGAACGTTGCCCGGGCTCCTTTTGCCCCCTAGAGGTTGCCATCGCTTCTGAGCAAAGCCCTGTACACCAGCTTCTGCTGCTGCTTCCCTCAGTCCTGGTTCAACACGCACGAGTTCAAGTCTGACATCTGCAACACGATGAGCCTGTGGATTTCAGGTGAGAGGGCGCTGCTTTCTCCTGGGAAAGCCATTCCAGATACACGTCTTCCGCCAGAGCCCAGGTAGGCTCCTGTTTGCCATCACACCTCCTCATTGAGGCAGTTGTCCTTTTCTCTCCTTGACAAGCAGGAAAGGAAAGTGTGCAGTTAGATGCCAAGGAGTACCCATGAGCCTGCTTCCTCAAGCAGCTTGAGACGGTCCTCGTCCCCCTTTGTCCCTGGCTGCATCTGCAGGGAGCAGCTTTCAGCATCCTGCCCATTAACCAGGTGCTGTAGGTGGGGGTACCCAGGAACCCCTGCCGTGTGCTGGCCAGGTGGTCCTGCCTTCCACCCCCAATGTGACCCCACGTGACCCAGGGTTGTCTCTCTCTCCCTGCAGCACACCACAGTGCCAGTTTGATGTTTGCTTTTCAACTATTTTTCAGTCTCCTTCCTCACTAGCCCTATCTCAACCCAGATATCTTCTAAAGTCACTGAAAGCTGAGAAGTCCCCCGTGGACTGAGCGCTGCGCTAAGTAAGCACTTTTTACATTTCCTCCTATGTCGAGGATCACTTCCACGTCAGGAGATGTGGTCGAACTCACAGATCTCAGCATACAGTTGTATTTATGCCAGGATTTATTATTGCAATGGAGTGAGGATACATAACCAGATCCTATGGGGACAGACAGGCAGAGTTTGAAGGAATTCACATGCAGGCTTCCTCCTCCCATTGATGCAGAGCCTCTCATCCCGATGCAATGAACATGTAGCCACACGTGTGTGATGGTTTCTGCCCAGACACCCGTTAGAGAAATAAATAGTGCCCAAAGTTTTTACTGGGGGCTGCTCACGTAGGCACCTCTGTCTATCATGTACCAGAATTCCAGGGAAGCAGATGGTTAGCATCAACTACGTTGTTTTATAAACAGTCTAGGCCCCCTGAGTCATTTGTGTCAGGGAAGAAAATTTCCCCCAGCTTTATTGAGATATAATTGACATATGACATTGTGGAAGTCTAAGGTGTACAGTGTGAAGATTTGATGCACGTATATGTTATGAAGAAAGCTGAGCGCCGAAGAATCGATGCTTTTGAACTGTGATGTTGGAGAAGACTCTTGAGAGTCCGTTGGATTGCAAGGAGATCCAACCAGTCCATTCTGAAGGAGATCAACCCTGGGATTTCTTTGGAAGGAATGATGCTAAAGCTAAAACTCCAGTACTTTGGCCACCTCATGAGAAGAGTTGACTCACTGGAAAAGACTCTGATGCTGGGAGGGATTGGGGGCGGGAGGAGAAGGGGACGACCGAGGGTGAGATGGCTGGATGGCATCATGGACTCGATGGACTTGAGTCTGAGTGAACTCCGGGAGATGGTGATGGACAGGGAGGCTTGGCGTGCTGCAATTCATGGGGTCGCAAAGAGTCGGACACGACTGAGCGACTGAACTGAACTGATATGTTATGAAGTTTTTACCACAAGCAGATTAGTTAACACATCCTTCACCTCACATAATTCCCAGTCCTTTTAACACATGCAGCATTGAGAGAGCAGGCATTCAGACCCAGGAGCCCCCACTGTGAAGCTGTCTTTCACTGTCTCACCTCCCCTTCTGACCCTTTCCTTTCTGTTCTTTCTTCCTATTCCCTTTTTTGTCCAAGGCTGTGCCTCCTCCCCCAGTTGACCCCCAGTAATAAGCCTCCTGCCCGCTTACTTTGTCCAGTGGAGACAGGAGCTTAGTATAAGGGCTTGAATTTTTTTTAAGTAATCTTTGGGCTTTNAAGTTGCTAATAAGTTCTATATATGATGATGAAACACAAAAATTTGAAACTTTTCGGAAAAGGAAGAAAAGTACTGAATTTATCTAGCTTTTCAAATTTGGCTTACATTTTAAATAAAGAAATATGATATTATAATTTAGCAACTGGCCTAAAACAAGACACCAAAGTTCTTGTCCTAATAATGCCTCAAATCTAAGGATTATAGAGTGAGTATCAGCATGCCTTTTAACAGTCTTTCAAAATACTACCCATAGATAACTTCAGAAGGATGCCATTGGCAATAAAGAAAAGATTTCTCTAGATAATGTGTAATATCAAAGACAAAAGAATGTGAAATATGAAAATATAAAGTGAGATTTTTAACCAAAGAAAATGTAAATATGAAGTAGCTAAGTCTAAATTAACTAATATTTACTCCTGTGTTGTTCATATCCCTTGATTCCACATCCTCACCCCAAATTCAGCAGCAACAGCACCCATTGCCTCAACAGAAAGAAAAATAATATTTATTCCTGGCTTTTGAATTTCAAAATCTTGGAATCTGAGGACAAAAGAAAAGGATTATTGTGATGAAACAATTCATAAGAATCCTAGTAAAGCTAAGAAATTAAAAAATAAGAGTTCCTAGGACTGGACAGATCAGAGGTAAGAGGGCCTGCCTAAACACCAAGTCCAGGTGTGTTTGGGTAAGTCTGTGCTCCAATTTCTGGAGAAGAAAATGGCAACCCACTCCAGTGTTCTTGCCTGGAGAATCCCAGGGACAGTGGAGCCTGATGGGCTGCCATNCAGGAAAAGCTGTGACAGTGCCTTCACACCTACATAGCACGCGGCAGGTTCACACGGCGGCGTGATTGACCCTCACACCGTCGGGAGGCCAGGGTTGGCCTCACATCTCCATTCTCCAGATGAAGAAACCAGTCTCACGGAGAGGAAGTGGCTTGCACCAGGCTACAAGGCCAGCATGGGGAGGGCTCATGCTGGAAGCCCAGGCCCCCCAGGACCAGCAGGGGCATCTCAGGGGCCTCGCTCTTCTGCTCCCTGCCTCCCTTCCTCTTCTGCAGCAGTTTTCATGACCACTCTTAACTCCTTCTCAGGTATATATCCTTGCCCACACAGCTATAACAGCTGGGACTACTCAAAACTGGATCCAGAGAGGTTCCGGAGAGAAGAATTAATGTTGCAGAGAAGAAGACTGCTCAAGGGTAAGGTGCCAGCTAGGGACTACCATCCCCAGT
The DNA here is from genome assembly GCA_006410675.1 of Oreotragus oreotragus. Classification (NCBI taxonomy): domain Eukaryota; kingdom Metazoa; phylum Chordata; class Mammalia; order Artiodactyla; family Bovidae; genus Oreotragus; species Oreotragus oreotragus. The sequence continues at coordinate 36,773 of SJYX01002333.1, read as the reverse complement.
GCCCGCTGCCACATCCAGCTGCCACCTAGTCCAGGCAGTTGCTGTGTTGTGCTAAGTCTCTTCAGTCGGGTCCAGCTCTGTGCGACCCTATGGACTGTAGCCCTCCAGGCTCCTCTGTCCATGGGATTCTCCAGGCAAGACTACTAGAGTGGATTGCCATTCCCTTCTCCAAGGGATCTTCCTGACCCAGGGATCAAACCGTTGTCTCTTACGTCTAACCTGCCCTGGCAGGCAGGTTCTTTACCACTAGTGCCACCTGGGAAGCCCCTAGTCTGGGCAGGGAGGGACCTTAATACTGAAATCCTCTGACCTGATTCTCTCTCAAGGCTAGCTCTCACGTACCCTAAACTAGCCTCCAGCAGACAGCGTGGACACCCAGGAATTTCAAAGTAAAAAGAAAAAAAAATCTCACCTGGAAATTGTCTTCACATTTAATGACATTTCAGTGAATATTAAATTTAACATCGTAAGAATTTGATAGGTTGTTACTCTTTTAAGTCTTTAGTTCAAGATTTACTCATTTCAGTTTTGCAAGGTTCTGAGTTTTTGTTTGCCCTTTAAAGCCAATGCTTTTTGTTTTCTTCTTGTGAGTTGAGTGCTTGCCCTGTTTACCCTCTGCAGACATTATTTCCTTTAATTGGCTCATCAGCCCTTTGAAGTAGTTAGTATTCACACCCTTTCACAGGATCAAACATGTTAGGTAATTTGCCTGAGGTCACTCAGCAGGTAGAATGACGGAGAGGCTCTGGGTTGCCTGATGCCAGTCCTCTTGCTGTTTTTGCAGCCTCCAGGGGTTCCCTGATGGCTCAGAAAGAATCTCCCTGCAATGAGGGAGACCAGGATTCGATCCCTGGGTGGGGAAGATCCCTGGAGAAGGGCATGGCTACCCACTCCACTATTCTTGCCTGGAGAATCCCATGGACAGAGGAGCCTGGCGGGCTACAGTCCATGAAGTCACAGGGGTCGGACCTGACTGACTCTTTCACTTTCACAGCCTCCAGGGAGGGGCTGTCTCAGAGTTCCTGCCCTGGTGTCACCCTCAAGACAAGAAGGAACTGACGAACTACTTTCTTTCCTCTTCCCTAGGAAGAGACATGTCTTTCCTCACTGCTAGGAGGTACTCCGTCTGGAAAACCACTCAGAACAGGAGGACCTGCTGCCATCACGTGAGTGTGAGGCCCACACCCAGACCTTTGGAGCCCCCTAAGCGTCAGTGACTTCTGGTTGGTTGCACATCTCTGCACTCCTTGCCCCGTCATCTCAGGGAGGGGCCCTGGATCTGGGTCCTCAGGTCTGCAGGGATGAGTGGGGGCGCTAAAGGGCAGCCGGAAGTGCCGGGATTGGGAGGAGAGAGGAACGGAAGCCGTCTTCCAGGGTCGGCTGCAGCACACGTATCTTTGCATCTTCTCCTCCCCGGTGAGCTTCATCTCATTCCTTAGCCTGGACATTCTCCCGACACCTCCTTGCTCCTCTCCTCCTGGTTCCTCACTTCCCTCCTGTGTAGCGCCGGGCACCAGCACCCCTCTGCCTTCCACTTCCAACACCCCAGTTTGAGCTCCCTTCGCTACTGCAGGAGGCTCCCGTCTGCCTCAGGCGCTCATACCCCTTCAAGTTTTTCAAAACACAAATCTAATTACATTATCCTGTCCCCATCGACCCTAAACACGGCTCTCTCTCTCAGCCCTCCAGGCCTCAGAAGGGGCAGGGATTCGATCCCTGGTCAGGGAACTAAGATCCTGCATGCCTTCCACAGGCCTAACCAGAAAAATAGAAAGAAAAAAAAAGACGGAGAAGCAGCAGCAGTCAGTAAGAGGGCGCTCGCCTGCCTGCCCCAAGACCACCTGCCCCCGCCTGCACCCTCGCAGTCTGCTGTCTAGGAGGAAGGGCCCTTGCCCTTGTGCTTGGACCTCACCCCTCAGCTTCCACTCCTGCGCTTGGCACCGTCTTTTTTGCAGCTTCCTTACCCCCTCAGCACCCCCACCCCCCTCACTGCAGTCTGTTGGTTCACTCCCATCGTTGAACAGTCCTCTAGCATCTGTTGCCTTTACAGAGAAAACCCACTTGTCTCTGCACCCCCGTTTCTTGCTGCCTGTCCCCCAGAATTTCCTGAAAGACTCGTCTGCCCCCTCGTCCCTTCCTCAGCCACCCTGTGGTTCCTGCCTGCTGTGTTCCTCTGCACCTGCTCTGGCCAACTTTGCCTGGCCCCCAGTCTGTTCCCTCTTCTGGTCTCTTTCATATGGCTGGTTCCTCTCATCTTGAAATCCTTTTTTAACTCTTAGCTTCTTTGTTGTCAGACTTTTCGAGTGTCTTCCTTTCCGGCCGCCTGCCCCTCCTCTTGTCTTTCTTGCTAGCCCCCCATCTCATCAGTCAGTTCTGTCCTGGCCCCTTCCCTCTCTATCTAGATACCCTTTCCAGGTGATTTCGTCTGGTCGAGTGGCTTTCTTTTCTTTTTAAAAATGTATTTATTTATTTTAATTGGATGATAATTACTTTACAGTATTGTGATGGGTTTTGTCATACATCAATATGAAGTGGCCATAGGCATTCATGTGTCCCCCTCCATCCTGAACACCCTCCTCCTACCTCGCTCCCCACCCCATCCCTTCAGGCTGTCACAGAGCACCAGCTTTGGGTGCCCTGCGTCATACATCAAACTCCCACTGGCAATCTATTTTACATATGGTGATGTATATGTTTCAATGCTATCTGTTCTCTCAAATCATCCCACCCACCCTCTTCTCCCACTGAGTCCAAAAGTCTGTTCTTTATGTCTGAAAAATATGGAATGCTTCATGAATTTGCATGTCATCCTTGCACAGGGCCCATGCTAAGCTTCTCTGTATTGTTCCAACTTTAGTGTGTATGCTGCCGAAGCGAGCACGGTCTGCTGGCTTCCTGGATGCCAGTAACGCCCAAATCTCCCTCTATACCCTGGCCACGCTCAGGACTCATCTGGTCTGTCCAACTGCCCTGTTGACTTTCCCAGGAGGCCCTCAACTTAGCAAAGCAGGGGCGTGGGGAGACGGGCCCTGACTCCCAACCCGCGCGACACTCTTCTCCTGGCTCATGGCCGTGGCCTCTTCTTGAGCTCTGTTCTTTCACTCTTAGCCCCAGCTGCTCTCCACACAACAACAGAGTGACCTTTCCCAGACACACACTGGCTGAGGTTGTTCCTGGCTTAAAGCTCACCAGCTTCTCCAGCGCCCACAGCCCCCTGAACCCAGCCTGAATTGCTCTGCGGAATTCAGCCACCTCCACCTCTCTCTCCTGCCTCCTCGCTTCCATTCCCTCGCTGCACTTCCTTCTGCCTCTGGGACACTCCAGGCCTGTGTCCAGTTGGGTCACCAGCTGTCATCTTTACCTGGAACGTGCTTCCCTCAGGGTTCCTGAGGGAGAGGGCTGGCTCCTTCTTGCCCTTCAGATTCCAACTTTCTGTCATTTTCTTAGCGGTGTCCCTGGCCCCCAGTCACTCTCTGTTATCATATTGCCTGTGAGTCCCCATACAGTACATATCATGCTCCCTGCTATTCTTTTTTCCCTTGTCTGCATGACACATGTGATTCCTAGTTCCCCAGTAAGGATCGAACTCGTACCTCCTGCGTTAGAAATGCAGAGTCTTAACCACTGGCCTGCCAGGGAAGCCCCCTGCTATTCTTCCTGCAGGATTTATATGTTGTTCAGTATCTGTCTCCCCCTATTAGAATATAAACTCTATGAGAACAGGGCTTCTTTTCCTTTATCCCTCTTCTATCTCAAGCTCCTGCAGTAGACGGAGCACAAAGATACTCAACAGTTATCTCTTGACTTTACAGAGGAGGTCATCATGTCAATTCTTCACCCTCTGCTTAGCATATAAAGTGCTTAGTCATTCAGTTGTGTCTGACTCTTTGCGACCCTATAGACTGTAGCCCGCTAGACTCCTCTGTTCATGGGGATTCTCCAGGCAATACTGGAGTGGATTGCCATGCCCTCCTCCAGGGACTCTTCCCAACCCAGGGGTCGAACCCAGGTGTCCCACTGCTCTAATGTCAGGAGGCTTCCCAGGTGGCTCAGTGGTAAAGAATCTGCCTGCCGATGTGGGAGACACAGGAGACTCAGGTTCAGTCCCTGAGTTGGGAAGATCCCCTGGAGTAGGAAATGACAACCCACTCCAGTATTCTGGCCTGGGAAAGTCCATGGACAGAGGAGCCCGGCAGGCTACAGTCCATGGGGTTGCAAAAAGTCACAAAGAGTACAGCTGAGCATGCACACCCGGTATAAATATCAGCCTCCAGAAGTATAGACAAAACAGGCACTGTGGAGGGACAGCTGTCACTCCCAGACCGAGAACAAAATATTATTCAGTGTTTTTGCACTTCCTATCACAACTGTGTCAAGCAAATGTGTTTTCTTTGTACTGGAATACATAAAATCTTCGGACAGTTATTTCAGAAACCCAGCTAAGAGAGTCCATTTTCTGCCCCAGAAATAGAAATAATCAAAAGCTTTCCAACCTTAAAAGCAGCTGAAGTTTTACTGGGCAAACCAGAATGGAGGGAGTCATCGAATTCCACGGTGGGGACAGAGCTTCTCTCTTGTTTTTAGCAGACACGCTTTCCCATCTGCTCAGGGAGATGGTTGGCTGTGTTCAAAATGTGCTTTTCAGTGGCAGCAATCTGTCTGGGAGTCCACAGTTGAACGGACGAGCGGCAAGTTTTAAGTCTTACCCTGTGGTATGCCCTATTCCAGCTTCATGTTGCGAATTTGCAGAGTGGGAATAAAAAAGCATCTAACTATGTATCTGGCTTCCCCTGTGAGGCTCAGCTATAAATAAGGGCTCCTACCTATTAGAGACTGAGTCACTTGTTCACTTAATAAATACGGGAGAACAGTCAAATAAGACCTTTATAAGGAGGAGTCATCATCATAGTTCTTATTTGCAAACAACAGAAGCTAATCCAGCTGCTTTAAACAGGTAGAATATATTATAATAAAGAGTATTAGTGGTACTAGTATTGCTGGAATAATAGTAGTATAATTAGTATTCAGTTCCGTTCAGTTCAATCGCTCAGTCTTGTCCAACTCTTTGCGACCCCATGAATCGCAGCACACCAGGCCTCCCTGTCCATCACCNAAACAGGTAGAATATATTATAATAAAGAGTATTAGTGGTACTAGTATTGCTGGAATAATAGTAGTATAATTAGTATTCAGTTCCGTTCAGTTCAATCGCTCAGTCTTGTCCAACTCTTTGCGACCCCATGAATCGCAGCACACCAGGCCTCCCTGTCCATCACCAACTCCCGGAGTTTACCCAAACTCATGTCCATCCAGCCATCTCATCCTCCGTTGTCCCCTTCTCCTGCCCCCAATCCCATAATTAGTATTAGTGCTATAATAAAGAGTATTAGGGGTGCATGGTTCCCCAGGATGGGCCAGGGCGTTAGTTTCAGAGGCCATGCCACCAAGGATGTTGTGCACTGACCTATTGTAGTGGGGACTAATGCTCAGAACGCCACTTTTCTTTCCTTGAAAAGCCAGTTGCTCCTGTTACAGTCTTTCCAGAAGCCAAAGTCTGCTTGGTTCCTCACTTCCTCACGTTGCCTATTTCCATCTTAAATTCTCAGGCAGGTGCATTGCATCTGAGGGCGAGAGCCTAGGTAAAATGTCTGCGCTCGGCCACAGAAGAAGCTGGGAGAGTAGCTGAGGTCTTTCACTCACTTTGGGGCCTGGGTCTTATGTACATGGAGAAAAAAAAGTGAAAGTGTTAGTGACTCAGTTGTGTCCAGTTAACTCTTTGCGACCCCATGGACAGTAGCCCACCAGGCTCCTCTGTCCATGGAATTCTCAGGCAAGAATACTGGAGTGAGTTGCATTCCCTTCTCCAGGAGATCATCCAACCCAGGGATCAAACCCAGGTTTCCTTCACTGAGGCATATTCTTTACAGTCTGAGCCACCAGGGAAGCTCATGGAGTACATCGAGAACGTGTGACAAATAACACCTCCAGGATGTGCCATATGAGTTGAGAACCAAAGGACGAGAAGGAGTCAGCCATCAGAAAAGCGAATGAAAGAACCTTCCAGGAAATGAGAGCAGCATGTGCAAAGGCCCTGAAGCAAAAGTGGGGAGTTGGTATATTCAGGGAACAGGGAGAAGGCCAGTGATCCTGTAGCCCAGTGTGAGTATGGAAGAGGGGCAGGGATTGATCCTGGAAAAGCAGCAGGGGCTATATCCTGCAATGTTGACTCGGCCACAGTACAGTGTATGGATATAATTTCAGTGCTACAGGAGTGCGCTGAAATAGGGGAGTGACATCTGATTTTTCTTTTTAAAAGATCACACTGTCTTCTGATGATGGAGAATATCATGAAGGGAGGAGACAGGACACCAGTTAGGAGGCTTTTGTAGTTGTCCAAGGGCTTCCCTTGTGGCTCTGCTGGTGAAGAATCTGCCTGCCATGCGGGAGACCTGGGTTCGATCCCTGGGTTGGGAAGATCCCCTGGAGACGGGAAAGGCTACCCACTCCAGTANGGCTTTTGTAGTTGTCCAAGGGCTTCCCTTGTGGCTCTGCTGGTGAAGAATCTGCCTGCCATGCGGGAGACCTGGGTTCGATCCCTGGGTTGGGAAGATCCCCTGGAGACGGGAAAGGCTACCCACTCCAGTATTCTGGCCTAGAGAATTCCATGGACTAGTCTGCGGGGTCGCAAAGAGTCAGACACAACTGAGCGACTTTCACTTTCAAGGAAGAGGCAGTGACAGCAAGAGGCAAGAAGCAGAGAGGCCTAGAGTGTGTTTTGGGGATCTTGACCTTTCAGGACGTGCTAATGGATGGCTTTGGGAGTGGGGTGGATAAGAAGGAAAAGGAGGAGTCAAGGATGTGTTCCAGCGTGTGGCTTACGCAGCTGAACAGGGTGTGGGGTTTGTGAGATGGAAAGTGTAGGGTCTGGGGTAGGAGACTATCAAGAGTTCAGTTTTGAACTTGTTAACTTTAAGATGCCTGTGAGAGGTACACGTGGAGATGTCACATAGGTAGTGAAACATCCTAGGCTAGACTGAAGGAGAGGCCAGAGTTACAGAAAAAAACAATTTCTACCCAAGTTTTATAAATTTGTGACAAAATATGGAAACTACGAGTGCGTGACCACTGTGCAGCCCTAGGCCCAGGCAGGAAGACATACTAGGCTTGGTTCAGAAGAGCTAAACTTTCGCCTAGGTGAGGCCACCTATCAGGTAGATAGCTTTATCAGTTCTAGAGCAAGTCTGAGCCTTTGTGTTCTTGTTTATGAAACGAGCATCATGGCTGGTATTTTAAAAATTAATTAATTTTATTTTTGGCTGCATTGGGTTTTTGTTGCTCACAGGCTTTCTCTCATTGCTGCGAACTGGGACTCCCCTTGTGGTGGAGCACAGGCTCCGGGCTCAAGGGCTTCAGAGCTGCGGCTCCCAGGCTCTAGAGCACAGGTTTAATAGTTGTGGCGCACGGGTGTAGTTGCTCTGCAGCATGTGGGTTCTTCCTGGACCAGGGATCGAAGCCATGTCCCTTGCGTTGGCAGGCAGATTCTTAACCACTGGACCACCAGGGAAGCCCATGACTGGAACTAATTCTTAAAAGATTCAATCCAGGGAGAGGTGCCGTCTCATAAATTGTTGTCTAGCCATGTCCTGTCAGAACATTTTCTCATTTTAACCAGAATTTCCTTAAGTTCCAGAGCAGAGGTACATAAGGGTCATTTAACAATAATGACCCAAATTCCTGATGCTCATTCCTATACCTGCTGATACCAGATCTGCCAAACCCACGTCCCTCGCAGACGTTTCTGGGCATCCCCAGACTGCGTGTCGACAGTGGCTCAAAAGCTGGTCTCCCTGCTGCTCTGTTCCATCAGTGTGCAGAATCTGAGTGGCAGGGTGACAGGGCAGAACGGTCCCATCTCCACTGTGCTGCGGTGGGAAGGGGGTCCCAGAGGAATCTTAATTTACGCCCCCATCCTAACAACAGTGCCTCACATGCTCAGCGAGGGGGTTACTGATGAGAACACATGAGAGTGGGTGGGAAGATAATTTGGAGAGTCCACCATGTGCAAATTTCCTTTGTGTGTATCCTATCCTAGCGTTTACAGCATCCCTGCATGGTAGGTCATTATTATCTTTATCTAACAAAAGGAGAAATAGACTGAAACTGGTGAAAACTTGCCCCAGGCCAAAAGCTATTAATCTGAACTCTTTCTGCACCATCCGACTGCCTCTCCAACAAATGCAAAGGTCTAATGACTTCAACCAAGCCCATCTCCTTGTGACTATTGTCCGCTCCATGACAGAGCTCTCTGAAGCCTGTAATCAATGAGTGTGATGCTTCACTGAGCTCTGGGAGTGTCTTTTCTCTAACAAATCCGAGTAACCACTTCGACACTGTAAAACGCAGCTGCTGTTGGACAACCAGCTGCATGGTGGATGGGAAGTCCTTTCAGCTTTCTTCTTCCCATTCAAATATCATATTTATGTAAAAGCAAAGTGATGATTGTTGAGGCTGGAGGGCTGTTTGTCTGCCACTTGGTGGGCCATCTGTTTAAGACTGCCAAACTCCTACTCATCTTTAAAGACAGAATGAAAATGTCTTCTCTCCTTGGAAGCCCTCCAGCTCTGCCCCAAACAGAATCAAACATTCCCACTGGGGCTTCCTAGAATACTCTGCTGGTACTGCTTGTGACAGATTATCAGCTGTTTCCCAATATTTGTTGTTTCCTCCCCCTGTAGAAAAGAGAGAGACTTCCCGGGTGGTCCAGTGGCTAAAACTCTGCATTCCTAATGCAGGGGAGCTGGGTTTCAATCCCTGATCAGGAAACTAGATCCCGCATGCAGGAACTAAAGATCCCGCATGCTGCAGCTAAGAACAGGTGCAGTCAAATACATAACACACATAACATAATTTTTTAAAAAGAGAGAACCTGTAAAGAAAAGGTTACATTTCCTTACCTTCCTTCCATCCATGTGTAGCCATGTGACTAAGATCCAGTTAATGAGATATAAACAGATGTGCCATGTGGCAGTTTCTGGGAGTCTTCCTAGAAAAAAAGGAAGATTCCTTCATCTCTTTGTCCTTTTCTCTATTCTGCTGCTTGGAACGCGAATGTGATGACTGGCACTTTAGTTGCCATCTTGGACCCTAAGAATGAAGGTCCTATCTTAGGAAAAGTGGAACAGAGCTAGAAGACGTCAAGAGTCCCTAAGATTTATCACAGGAGAAATAATGTACAAACCCTGAATTGCCTATCTTCAGACTGTTAGATGGGAGAGACATTGCTACCTAGTTTGAATCACTATTCATTTCAAGTCACTGTCACTCATGTGCAAACCTAATCCCAAGTTATATTACCTCTGTAACAAATATGTGGTACTTTCCAATTACCTTAGCATAATTGTGGTTTCCTATTATTGTCCCTGCTAGACTTGTAGCTCCTCTCAGCAGGGACTAAGTTTCAGGTTTGGCTCAGTGCCAGACACATTAGTAGTTGCTCAATGAAATGTCTTCTGAAGGAGGTGTGGTGAGTGAGTGCGTAAACAACCATGCAGTGTCTGCAGAGAGCACTTCAACCATGAGCAACAACTGTGCTTTGCATTCATTAGCTGACTTAATCCCCTTAAGAACCCCGTGAGGAAACCGAGGCAATCAAGACATTCATTGACTTGCCCAAGATCACAGGCCATTGTGACAGGGCAGAGACTAGAACCCCAGTCTGCCTCAGGCCCCAGCTCACATGTTTTCTACATCTCTTTCCCCCATGCTCCCAGGATGGAGGGCTGAGTTGTTGAGCTGTGCCTGAAAGGTCTCCCTTGCATACCTTTCCTGAGAACAATGAAAAATACCTAAGAAATTGCATGTATACTTTTTGTATTCCTCTCACTACCAGTGTTACTAAATTTGTTCTTCTGTGATTTTTGTGTGTGTTTTCTCTCTCCTGGAGTCTGCTGATATGAATTCAACCAATGAGAGAGCCAGTTCTGCCCAGAAAAATTCAGTGGATGGCCCAAAAGGTACATTAACCATCCAAATGGGAAATGTAGGCTTTTGATTTAGTTATTATCTTCAAAACCCTAGTTTCTTGTTGTTTTTTTTAAAAACCTAGTCTGCTGTCCTCATTTACACTTATGGTTCTAGCCTTGGGTCTTGGAAGTAGGTAACATCTTATGAGAAGACATAACTGACTTTTCAGTTCGGTTATCACTAATTAAGTTCCACTTTTGTGATAATGAGTTCAGCACAGTGTTGATATCTGTGGGGAAGAGAGGTTGACAGCACTGGGAAAAGAAACCTAAGAGATGATTACTGCTCCTCTCCCCCATCAGAAAATAGAATTTATTGAGTTAGAAACCTGTTTGTGCCTGGGTGTTAATTTATTGAGTGGGCCAAAAAGTTCATTTGGGTTTTTCTGTAAGATAGTGTAGAAAAACCTAAATGAACCTTTTGGCCAACCCAACACAAAGGTGACTAAGTGACTACATAGGTCAGTGCCATTAAAAGAAACTTCATATTCTCAGTTCTAGAAATGGGAGGCATAGCTTGCCATGCAGGGCTATAGGAGGAAGCTCCAGTGTTGTCAGGAGGCAGAAGGGAGTAAGGGGAAGGCATAGACCACAGCCTTTACTGGAATTTCCTTAGGAAAGGCCAGATATGACATGTGAACAGCATAGGATTGGCTATATTGAATAATTCTGGTGGGCTTTAGGGCATAAAGGCTGTCCCTAGTTGTCTGACACCTGGACTGAGATGATTTAAGTCAGGAGAAATATTGGCTTGGTGTGAGAGTTAGATGCTTGCTCCTTGGAAGAAAAGCTATGACCAACCTAGACAACATATTAAAAAGCAGAGACATTACTTTGCCAACAAAGGTCCGTCTAGTCAAAGCTGTGGTTTTTCCAGTGGTCATGTATGGATGTGAGAGTTGGACTATAAAGAAAGCTGAGCATCGAAGAATTGACACTTTTGAACTGTGGTGTTGGAGGAGACTCTTGGGAGTCCCTTGGACTGCAAGGAGATCCAACCAGTCCATCCTAAAGGAAATCAGTCCTGAATATTCATTGGAAGGACTGGTGCTGAAGCTGAAACTCCAATACTTTGGCCATCTGATGCGAAGAACTGACTCTTGGAAAAGACCCTGATGCTGGGTAAGACTGAAAGCATGAAGAGAAGGGGATGACAGAGAATGAGATGATTGGATGGCATCACTGACTTGATAGACATGAATTTGAGTAAGCTCTGGGAGTTGGTGATGGACAGGGAAGCCTGGCATGCATGGGGTCACAAAAAGTCGGACACAACTGAGTGACTGAACTGAACTGAACTGTGAGAGATAAAGAAGTTGATTCAGATATGGCCTCTGGTTCATGCGGGAGATGTAAACAACTTTGGTCATTAGTTTGGCCCTGTGATTAATGGATGCCAAATAGACAAATACAGAACCTAAGAAAACTGTGTTAGAACATAAACTCTTAAGTATCATTCTAGATCATTTCACACGTCATCAGTATTTGAAAATTTAAGCAATCTTTTTTCCTGATGGAGAAAGGGAGGTGCAAAGAGGTATGTAAATTATATCTCAGTAAAACCATTTTAAAAACTCTCAAACTTGGGGACCACTCATTGAGAGGTATAGAGGGGGTTCCAAATAGAGGTAAATATTTGTGGGAGACTTTGCAAGTCCCCCAAATCTCCATATATATTCAATTCATGTAGACTTGTGAGTCAAAGAGGAAGACTTAAAGGAAATTAGAAAATATTTTGAACTGAGTAGAAATGAAACCCCTTTTTCTAATATGAACAATGTTATAGAGTTTCTTCTGAACACTAAGCATTCCAAAACTGTTTTAGATATAGTGATTTTATTTTTTTCTATTTGAGTTATTTGTACTTTGTAACTATTATAGATAATGCTGCTGTGAACATTCATATGCCAATGTTTTATGTAGATACATGGTTTCATTTCTCTTGGGTATATGTACACCAAGGGTGGAATTGCTGGGTCGTGTGTTTAGCATTTTGAGGAACTGCCATACAGCATTCCAAAGTGATCATCATACATATTTTAAAGAATGTAAGAGGAGAAAAATACAGTATTATATTTACTATATACAACCAGATAGGTTTACAATATATATTATATATTATTTATATTCTCTATTACTGGATGTATTGTACTTATGATAGATAACCAGGTATTTACAGTTTCTGTTGCTTTCCCTTCATTTCTGAAGTTCCGGGTTTCCCTCTGGACTCATTTTCCTTCTTACATCCCCTCCCCCCACCAAAAAATAAAATCCTCTATTTAAAACAGGCCTGCTGGCAATTAGTTCTCTTGGTTTTCTTTTTTCTGATAATGTCTTTGTTTCACCTTCATTTTTGAAGGATATTTTTTTCTGGATATAGAATTCTGGGTCGACAGTTCTTTTCTTTCTGTACTTTTCAGTGTTGTTCCACAGCCTCTGGTCTCAATGGTCTGATAAAAAATCCACAGTCATTTAAATTCTTGTTTCCTTTTGTCATCCTAGCTGACAATTCTACTGATCATTTTTTGCTAATACTGTACTGACAGAGCATGCCTATCAGACTCCAGTTTTGAGGAGACCCACGAAACAAGTCAAGAGGATATCAGCAGCAAGAGAGCTTGAGAATATGCTTCCTAAGCAGGTGAGCATGTTATTGCAAGTCTCATAGTAGAGATGGCTTAAAAGGGGCTAAGAGTTCTGGCTAGAAAGTTTAGGTCTGTGAAAATAGCAGATTAAAAACGGGGGTGTTTCTGATTGTAGACTCGGTTAATACAGTAAGGAAATCTCCTGCAGATAACTACTGACTGAAGCGGGCACAAGTTTGAGTGAGCATTTAGCCTGGATTTCTCCAGATTTAAGTTATTTGCTTGAAACTCAGGAGCCTGGGTGTAATGGAAAGAGAACCCTGGGCCTCTGTTTCCTACTCTATAAAATGTGGACAATAATTTGTAGGTCCTGGTGGTCTTACGAGGTTTATCTGAGGTAGTGATGATAATTAACACATAATAAACACTTACTATATGTCAGGCATTATACTAAACCTGTGGAGAAGGAAATGGCAACCCACTCCAGTATTCTTGCTTGGAGAATCTCATGGACAGAGGTGCCTGGCAAGCTACTGTCCATGGGGTTGCAGGAGTCAGACCCGACTTAGCAACTAAACCACCACCACCACCACACTAAACCTGTGCGTACAGTATGTTTTATTTTACTGTCACAATCCTTTGAAACAACTTCTGCTAATCTTTAGTTTATTAGTGAGGAAACTGATGCTCAGAGCATGCTGAAACAAAGACCCAGCACAGCCAAATAAGTGTGCATGTGTGCGAAGTTGCTTGTGACCTTGAGGACTGTAGCCCACCAGGCTCCTCTGTCCATGGAATTCTCCAGGCAAGATTACTGGAATACTGGGTTGCTATTTCATAATGGCACAGACTGGCCCTCACTGGGAGATGGGGCTTTAGGAATAATGGGACTAAATGATCTATGAGTTTCCTTCTGACTCCAAGTTTCTATGATCCCAGGAGGATCTTGCTAAAGAGTAGTGATTCCCAACTGGGGGCAGTTTTGCCCCCTAGGAGACATTTGGCCATGTTTAGACATTTCTGGTTGTCACAACTGGGTGTGTGGGGGCAGAGTACTATAGTATCTATTCCATGGAGACCAAGGATGCCGCTCAGCCTTCTACAGTGCCCCAGACAGTCTCCCACAGCAAAGGATTATCTGGCCCCAAATGGCTAAGTGCCAAGGTGGAGAGAGCCTGCTATAGATAAAAGAAATCTCATTAAGCAATGAAAATGAATAGGATTAGGGACTTCCCTGGTGGTCCAGTAGCTAAGACCTGTCTCTTATACACATTTCTGGTCCCTGGTTGGGGAACTAGATTCCGCATGCTGCAGCTAAAGATCCCACATGCGACAGCTAAAAAAGATCCCATATGCTGCAATTAAACTAAAAGAACATGCTGCAAGTAAGACCTGGTGCAGCCAAATAAATATTTAGTAAATAAATACATGTGTTTTTTTAAATAAAAAATAAAGTAAAATAAAACAAAGTAAATAGGATTAGAGAATAACGTGGTGAGGAGCTGCTACAGCATTTATTCATGAGACAGAATTTTTGTCTGGTTAAATTATAACCACTTCTTCAAAATAAAACTTGTTTAAAAAAAAGTAGTACACAATCACTACAGACATTTTGGAGAAAAGGCAGAGGAATATAAGGAAGGAAAACAAATCACTGTCAGCCTCTGCCTGTTCTCTTTCCTGATCTCTCTTCAGCATCTCAAACATAGAACATCCCAAACAGACCTCTTGATTGTTCTACTCTGTCAACCTTTTCTTCCCCAGACTTTCCCAGCTGGGCAACTAGCAACTAACCCTTTAGAGTCATCCTTGACTCCCCGCTTTCTCACACCTACTTTGACTCCATTAATAAATCCTGCCAATTCTGCTTTTACAGTATAATCACAAATTCCGTCACTTCTCACCTCCCTCCCAACTACCCAGCCCCAGCTCCAGCCCCAGCACTAACCGAACAACTATAGAGGCCTCCTACGTGCTCTTCTTGTCTCCATGCTCACCTACTGCAGTCATTTCTCCACACATCAATTAAAGGGATCTTTAGAAAAGAATTAATCAGATCATGTCGTAACCCAGCTCAAAACCTTCCCGGTGGCTTCAGTCACACTTAGGAAATTCTAGCTCCTTTCCGTGGTCCGGAGACCCCACTCCTTCTTCAGCATCATCATTTGTTCTCTTTTGAGCCACGTGGGCCTGTTTTCCATCCCTCAGCCACACCAAGCTCCTGTCTGTCTTGGGGTTCTCTTGCACTTGCTGTCCCCTTTGCCTGGAACATCGCACAGATCTTCCTCCATTGTTCAGGGTCTGCCAGGATCGTTCCTCCTCAAGGCAGCCCTCCCTGACCACTCCATGGAGAAGATTCCTCTCCTCCCCAGTCTCCCATACCACCACCCACACCCCTTGATCTGTTTGATTCTTACCTGAAGCCCTTATTATTTCCATAGTATCATGTACTCTCTTACTTGTTGTTTAGTTTATTGTTTTTCTCTCAACTATAATACAAGCCCTTTAGGGCTGGAATGTGTCCGATTATTATCGGCTGATATGCCAGTGTCTAAATCAGTGTGTATACATGGTAGTCACCCATTATATATTTGCTGAGTGAGTTGCTAACATTTTAGGAACTAGGCTTCTAGTATCTCACCTATCTTTTTTTGGTTGATTTATTTCATATAATTACATTTATTTTATACAATATACATAATATTATCTACCTAATTTTGTATCTTGATTTTTAAAATCACTATTGCATCTGAAACTGTATTTTAGTACCAACTCTTAGTAAACATTTTAATAGTGGCATACTATTCCTTTGGGTAGAGATATATCAACATCTCCTTGAACATTTAGATTATTCCAATCTTCTGCTGCAGTAATTATCACTGCAGTAAGCATCATAGTACCTAAATCTTTTTTGCTTGTGGGTAATTTTCCTTAGGATAGTATCCTAAAATGATAGCATCCTAGATAAAAGATATGAGTACTTTTACATTTCTTAATATATACTGTAAAAATGACAGTATCCTTTATTTTACTCCTCCTTCTTCCCTACTCAGTCTTACCCTGCCTGCAGAAGCCCTCCGCTGACTCCAAACCTCTTCAACATTTATGGGAAGAGCCCTCTGATTGTGTACTTCCTCCTGAACTACTCCACCCTGCCGCAGCATGGCCAAGACCTGTTGATGGTCAGGAGGGAAAGAACCAAGACCATCCCATATCCTTTCCACCGTGGGTTGGACACACATCACTCCAGACCCCTGCTTCCCCTTCCCAGAAGCAAGGGGGAAGAGAGACACATCTAACCCTCAGCGCAGCACCTGACACATAGTAGGGACCTATCAAGGATGACCATTGATACATGCCTATGGGTCAGAATCTTGCTCATTTTAATTCAAAACCTGCCTCATGCTGTGTGGGACCCTGGGCAAGTCAGATTTCCTTGTGTGCAAAATCTCTTCCTATCTACCATAAAGAATGGGCTACTTAGGGACTCTAACATACTTTGCAATTTACTAATGCCACCCAGATGCTCACTGACCCCACCGTATATATTGATCAGGAATTTTGGTGTCTAGGTGTGTGTTTCTTCTAGCGTCCTCCTCACACACACACACCCCTCCGCGAGACCCATTAGCAAATTCCTGGCCCCATTGACATTTATCCTAAAGATATGGTCACAACCCAGATCTTAAGAAAACAGGTGTGATATGTGTTGGCGTCTGAGTCTTAGCGGTTTCCATAGAGGGTCAGAACATGGGATCAAAATAGACCCGGATTCAGGAACCAACTCAACTGCTTACCAGCTGAGTGATCTTAGACAAGTTCCAGCTTCTCTCTGAGCCTCATTTTTTTACCTATAAAATGGGGATAACAGTACCTGCCTCATAGGGTTATAATGTAGAGAACAGGTACAGCAGGTAACAAGTGACTGAATGAACGTTACCTGTCAGCACAGTACTTGGTTATTTATAAAATGCTTTCCCTTCTATCACCTCATTGTTCTGTAAGGACAGTGTAGTGTAGGAGAAGGAGCCTAGGTTGGGGATACCCACCCCTGGATTTGAGTCCCAGCTCAGTAGCCCACTGGCTTCAAGATCTCATGTGCGCACCTTCAACTCTAAGCTCAGTATCTTTAGCAACTCATTCCTAAGATGAGGATAGTCACACCAAATCAATAGTGTTGTGACCAGGATTAAATGGCATAGAGCTGGTACTAAAAAAAGTAGTAACCATCATTATTATCATTAACAGCATCTGAGGTAGGTATTATCCCTATTTTATAGATATGGCAATGGAGGCACAGAGAGTAACATACATTGTCTGATGTCCCACAGCTCGTGATGAGTGTAACGGAGATTCTGACCAGTTCAGAAGGGGTGGGAGGGAGGGGAAGGTAGAGAGAACTTTTCACCATATTAATACAAACATGAGATAGAGAATCAGAATTGGGCCTGAAAGGAAAGTTAGAATCCCTTTCTATTCACCACTTTGATAATAGAGTAAGAATTTTAGATGGTAGTCTAAAATAAGCACTTCTAGGCCTTCCAGGAGCTTCCTAGGTGATCCAGTGGTGAAAAATAAATCTGCCTGCTTATGCATGAGATGCAAGAGATGTGGGTTCAACCCCTGGGTCAGGAAGATCCCCTGGAGAAGGAAATGGCAACCTGCTCCAGTATTCTTGCCTGGGAAATCCCATGGACAGAGGAGCCTGGCGGGCTACAGTCCATGGGGTTGCAAAGGATCAGACACAGCTTAGCGACTGAGCATAGCACACAGCCCTTCCATCAATAGGAGGGGAGAAGGACTTTGTTAAAGACGGGAGAGTGGCCAAGCCATGGAGAGGCTAGGCTCTTTCTTTCCCAAGCAGGCCACAATCAAGGCCATGGAGGGTTTCCTGCTCAGATTTCTGGAAGCAGGTCAGTTTCTGCACTCGGACATCTCACCTCCCTCCTCCCCATGCCCTGGACATATCCTACCAACAAAGCTGAGTCAATACCAACTGATGGTGTGGGGTTTTCCTTGACATTAAAGCCACTGAGTCCACCCTGACCTATGCTGAGATCATCAACCTGACACTGAGCAACATGAAGAAGCAGAGGGAAAACTTCCACCAGCTGAACTGGCTTCACTGGAGTGAGTGGAATTATTTTGACGCATACCTGAAGGAGCTGCAGGACAACTTCCTCAGGTATTTAAGGGGCCTTTGAGGGAAAGAGGCGTGGTTTCAGCATTTGTCTATTGCAGCATGTCACGCTAATTTGTAACTGAGGTCCAGCCCTGTAACCTGTGCGTTCAGAATGTAAATTCCACAATAACAGAGACGAGGTATTTTTTTTACAAGTTTTTTTTTTTTTTTTCCTGACTACAAAAACATTTATGCACAATGAAAACAAAGAGCCTGGAAAAACAGCTACAGGTACACATTCACGTTGCCAATATTTTTCTATAAATCCGTCCAGTCTTTTTTCCTGGGCACATATATCTATATCTCCAGCGGTGCAATTGGTGAATCTAGAATAGGAAATTCTATAGGACAAATAAACTGGTTTCTTCAACACATAAAAAGCAAGGAAAATAAAAGAGGAGGGAGGAGGAGCTGTTGTTGTTTAGAAGACACTGGAGAGATATATTAATCAAAACATTGTTTGGATCCAGACTTAAATCAACCAGTTGAGATAATTATCTCAATTATGAGATAACTGGGGAAATTTGAACATTGACCTGGTTTTAAGTGATATTAAGAAATTTCTTTTATTAGAGTGTTCCTTTATCTTAGAGATATTATAATAATTTTGTAGTTATTTTTTAAAGACTTGTGTCTTAGATATATCATGAAGTATTTATGGCTGAAATGACAGTGTCTAGGATTTGCCTTAAATTAACCCATTTGGCATGGGGACAGGGAAACAAAGGAGATAATAGATGAATCAAAATTGACTTCATATTGATAACTTTTGAAGCAAGATAATGGGTATATGATGTTAGTTATACAACTTTCTTTACTTTTATATATGTTTAAATTTTTGAACAGTCTTTATTGTTATTCCATAACAATAATGGAAGATGACAAATGCCCATGTGGAATATTCATTGTAGGTGGGCTAGGACTCTTCGGGGATGTCAATTACCACTTGTTCCCCTAATGTGCCTCCCTTGTGGCTCAGTCAGTAAAGAATCCACCTGCACTGTGGGAGACCTGCGTTGGATCCCTGGGTTGGGAAGATCCCCTGGAGGGAGGGCATGGCAACCCACTCTAGTATTCTCGCCTGGAGAATTCCCAAGGACAGAGGAGCCTGGCAGGCTGCAGTCCACGGGGTTGCAGAGTCATACATGACTGAGTGACTAAGCCCAGCATCTGTAATGTGGCATATCCACTTGGAGCACTGGGATTGAAGGTGGACAGACTGAAGCTGCAGGCACAGCTCTGTCTCACCCTCTCTATGAATTGGGTCCATCATTTAGCTCATGTGAGTCCTGGATACCCCATCTGTAAAGCAAGAACACTACTAACAGAGTAGTTGTGTGGGTTAAAGGAGGTGTCTAGGTTGGTACCTGGCTCTCAGGAAGTGCTCAGCAAATGACGGCTCTTAGAGGTAATACAAACCCACTCCGGTGTTCTTGCCTGGAGAATCCCAGGGACAGGGGAGCCTGGTGGGCTGTCGTCTATGGGGTCGCACAGAGNTAGGTTGGTACCTGGCTCTCAGGAAGTGCTCAGCAAATGACGGCTCTTAGAGGTAATACAAACCCACTCCGGTGTTCTTGCCTGGAGAATCCCAGGGACAGGGGAGCCTGGTGGGCTGTCGTCTATGGGGTCGCACAGAGTCGGACACGACTGAAGCGACTTAGCAGCAGCAGAGGTAATACATGTGACCTCATTCCCTGAAAACTGCAGGATGCAAAGCAGCACCAGGTCTTGCAGTTGGAAAGTTTGCTACTGGGGAGGCCTAGAGCAGTGTTCCTTAGAAAAGGCAATCCAGGGACTTACCTGGTGTCCAGTGGTTTAAAATCTGCCTTGCAGTGCAGGGGATGCAGGTTTGATCCCTGGTTGAGGAACTAAGATCCCACATGCCTCAGAGCTAGTAAGCCTGTGTGCTGCAACTACTGAGCACATGTGCCATAGCTAGGACCCAAGACAGCCAAACAAATGAGTAAAAATAAAGTAAATAAATATACCAAGAAAAGGCAATCCAGGAGCTATCTTGCAGGGGTTCCTGCTCTAGGTGGAGGAAGAACCTAGTTAGCACATGCAGTTGGGGCTGCAATGAAAGAGCAGGATCAATTGCTGCTGCAGAACTTAGTTTCCTTATGAGTCAGAGCCGTGATCCTTAAACTTGTATGGGGGCCAAGCACCCGCAATTCAAAACATGCTTTGCAGAATTTTATGAAATGTTTCGACATATGACCCTGTCATACAAACTAAAGATGCTCTTACTAGTGGAAAAGAGGCACCTAAGACAGGTATTGGAGAAGAAAATGGCAACCCACTCCAGTATTCTTGCTTGGGAAATCCCATGGACNTTCGACATATGACCCTGTCATACAAACTAAAGATGC
This sequence comes from Oreotragus oreotragus, assembly GCA_006410675.1. Classification (NCBI taxonomy): domain Eukaryota; kingdom Metazoa; phylum Chordata; class Mammalia; order Artiodactyla; family Bovidae; genus Oreotragus; species Oreotragus oreotragus. Next base: position 16,615 of record SJYX01002333.1, on the reverse strand, counting down.
TCTTACTAGTGGAAAAGAGGCACCTAAGACAGGTATTGGAGAAGAAAATGGCAACCCACTCCAGTATTCTTGCTTGGGAAATCCCATGGACAGAGGAGTTGGACATGCTACAGTCCGTGGGATCACAAAATTGTTGGACATGCAACTCAACAACTCAACTTAGCAACTCAACAACAAGACATGTATAGGCTTCAGAATCCCAAGAAATGACAATATAGGAAATACTGCTCAGTTGTTCAGTCACGTCCGACTCTTTGTGACCCCATGGACTGTAGCCCGCCAGGCTCCTCTGTCCATGGAATCTTTCAGGCAAGAATTGTGGAGTGGGTGGGTTGCCATTTCCTTTCTCCGGTAGAAAATACTATCAAGGATTTATGTCCAAGTTTTCCTGTTAGAAAATGTCATCACAACAAAGACAAGTGAGGTTTGCTGTTTGTCTCTCCACTGCAAGCAGAAGCTGGTTTCAGAAGGTTAGGAAAAAAAGTAAGTAAGTAAGTAAAGTAACTCAGTCGTGTCCGACTCTTTGTGACCCCGTGGACTGCAACCCACCAGGCTCCTCAGTCCATGGGATTCTCCAGGCAAGAATACTAGAGTGAGTTGCCATTTCCCTCTCCAAAGGTTAGGAAAAGAGGATGCCAAAAGTGAGAAAGAGGATGCCAAAAGAGAGAATGTTGTGTCAACATGATTTTTTTCTTTTGACTTGGGGAAAGACGTTGGAATAACCACCGGTTCAGGCCAAGGTCAACAGTAGTTTCTTACTACCAGTCTTTTTACATCTATTCCATAGCAGCAGAGAAGTATATGACACCATCTTAATTCACTTGAATATATTTTTATTGCTATTTTGACTACCTTGAATGTCCATAACTTGTTTCTTCATTGAATAGAGGTCTACTCACCTTTCAAAGGTCAGCTGGTATACTTCCCAATTCCACTGAAAACCTTCTCCTATCATAATAGCAGCAGCAGAAACTGACATTTACTGAGCACTTCCTGTGTATTACTACCAGGCCCTGTGCTAATCGCTTGACCTATGTAACTCAATTTATCCTCAACATTATACTCGGTTCTATTATTACCATGTTGAGATGAGTACACTAGCAAGGAGAGGTTAAATAACTTGCTCAAGGACACACAGCAAATGGCAGAACCCAAAACTGAATTCCGCTTGCCTCAAGTTCATGCTTCAGCTTTCTCTCAGATGGTTGGTTTTCCTCACCTGTCTTCTTAGTTTGAGTACATTCTGCTGAGGCAGGGACAATGTCTTATTTCTCTGTACCCCCCAGGGCTGTATGACTCCAAGCACAGAGCAGGAGCTTGGTGACTGAGCTGCTGCTGTGTGGCCAACTTTCTGCTTCAATCAGTTGCTCTTGACAGATGTAATGAATGAATTTGTAAATATCTGCCACTTTTTCCTGTGAAGACAGAGTAAAGAGTAAAAAGATAATGGTGACTCTTTAGTCTTTTTCCACGTCTTTGTGATTTTCCCACAGGGAGGTGAAGAATATTGATCAAAGAGCAAGAGAGAAAAAAAAGGCAAACCATATGTTCATCCAGGCTTCAACCCTCCTTGAGGATACTCCTGAAAAGAAATCTAGAAGTTATCAGAGGGAGACCGAGTTTATTTTGAGGTTTGTTTGAACAAAGACCATAGGAAAAGTAGAAATGTGAACATTGTAGGAATTCTTAATACATGGAAAGATATATATATTTATATAATATTTTTATAATATAAAAGTCCACTCATGTGGACTCATTTTATGTGGAATTAATCACTCAATTCTCACTTTATTTGTATTGTTATTAATGGTAACTGTAAGGGCTACCAATGACCTTGTACTTCCTCTATGCCAAATACTTGTACTTTATGAACTGTTTGAGTCAGCGCTCTTAGGTTTCAAGTGCCACAAAACCAACTCAAACCAGCTTGAGTGGAAGGAAAATCTCATGGTTTTCGTAACTGGAAAGGCCACAGACAGACTGGCTGCAGGTATGATAGACCTGAGGGCTCAAAGATTTTTACAGATTCTTTCCTTTTCTTTGTTTCTTTAAAATTTTTGATTTATTCATGTAGGCTTTACTGGGTCTTTGTTGCTGCGCGTGGGCTTTCTCTAGTTGCAGTGAGCAGGGCCTAGTCTTCATTGCAGTGCAAGGGCTTCTCACTGTGGTGGCTCCCTTTGTCGCAGAGCCTGGGCTCTAGGGCACGTGGGATCCCTTAGTTGCGGTGCCTGCAGGCTCTAGAGCGCAGGGGTAGGGGGCGGCTCAGTACTTGTGGTAGTTGTGGCTCTAGGCTCTCGGGGTTCTCAAGGCAAGAATACTGAAGTGGCTTGCCATTCCCTTCTCCAGTGGACCACGTTCTGTCAGCCCTCTCCACCATGACCCGCCCGTCTTGGGTTGCCCCGCAGGCATGGCTTGGTTTCATTGAGTTAGACAAGGCTGTGGTCCTAGGGTGATTAGATTGACTAGTTTTCTGGAGTATGGTTTCAAATCCTGAAAGATGATGCTGTGAAAGTGCTGCACTCAATATGCCAGCAAATTTGGAAAACTCAGCAGTGGCCACAGGACTGGAAAAGGTCAGTTATCATTCCAATCTCAAAGAAAAGCAATGCAAAAGAATGCTCAAACTACCGCACAGTTGCACTCATCTCACATGCTAGTAAAGTAATGCTCAAAATTCTCCAAGCTAGGCTTCAGCAATACATGAACCGTGAACTCCCTGATGTCCTACCATCTTACTTGGGTTTCTCTTACCTTGGGCATGGGTTGTCTCTTCACAGCTGCTCCAGCAAAGCGCAGCCTTTTCATTTTGTTGATTGTATCCCGGGAGAGTACTCTCAAATTGATAAGCTCTCCTTTATCTGACTTCACGTTCCACACCCCTTCATCCAGCATCTGAGAATTCACTTCCTTCTGTTCTTCTTCTGCTTCTGCCAGCATGCATTGGCTAGGTCCTACAACATATGGTTGCATTGCTCCCTTATTCAGACCAGCACTTCACCAGCTATGTTATGTTGTGACTTAATCCTAGCCACTGATCTCTAGGCCAGGAGGGGAGGTTGGACCAAGGCTTCTGCACTGTGCCCAAACAAGAGGAAAGTGTTAGCCCTTAACAGGGGGATGAGACCACAATAGTAAAGAAAAATGAATCCTCCACTGTCAAGATGGATGTGAAAAGTAAGAGAAATGCAATATATGTGGAGAAAACCATATTTTCAAAAAGATACATGCACTCCAATGTTAATTGCAGCACTATTTACAATGGCCAAGATGTGGAAGCAAACTAAATGTCCATCAACAGAGAGATGCACTTTAGATTCCATATATAAATGAGAGCCATATTACTCAGCCATAAACAAGAATGAAATAATGCCATTTACAACCACATAAGTGGATTTAGAGATTATCATATTAAGTGGAGTAAGAAAGAGCAAGGTAAATATCATATGATGTAACTTATATGTGGAATCTAATATATGACAAAAATGAACATATCTACAAAACAAAAACAAACTCACAGACCTAGAGAACAGACTTGTCATTGCCATGAGGCGAGGGCAGATGGATTAGGAATGTGGGATTAGCAAATGCAAACTATTAAATATGAAACAGACAAACACAGTTCAGTTCAGTTCAGTCACTCAGTCGTGTCCTACTTTTTGCAACCCCATGAACTACAGCATGACAGGCCTTCCTGTCCATCACCAACTCCCGGAGTTTACCCAAACTCATGTCCATCGAATCGGTGATGCCATCCAGCCATCTCATCCTCTGTCGTCCCCTTGTCCTCCTGCCCCCAATCCCTCCCAGCATTAGGGTCTTTTCCAGTGAGTAGCTCTCCACATCAGGTGGCCAAAGTACTGGAGTTTCAGCTTCAACATCAGTCCTTCCAATGAACACCCAGGACTGATCTCCTTTAGGATAAACTGGTTGGATCTCCTTGCAGTCCAAGGGACTCTCAAGAGTCTTCTCCAATATCACAGTTCAAAACCATCAATTCTTCAGCGCTCAGCTTTCTTCACCATCCAACTCTTACATCCATACATGACCACAGGAAAAACCATAGCCTTGACTAGGCGGACCTTAGTCGGCAAAGTAATATCTCTGCTTTTTAATATGCTATCTAGGTTGGTCATAACTTATCTTCCAAAGAGTAAGCGTCTTTTAATTTCATGGCTGCAATCACCATCTGCAGTGATTTTGGAGCCCAAGAAAATAAAGTCTGACACTGTTTTCACTGTTTCCCCATCTATTTCCCATGAAGTGATGGGACCAGATGCCATGATCTTAGTTTTCTGAATCTTGAGCTTTAAGCCAACTTTTTCACTCTCCTCTTTCACTTTCATCAAGAGGCATTTTAGTTCTTCCTCACTTTCTGCCATAAGGGTGGTGTCATCTGCATATCTGAGGTTATTGATATTTCTCTCAGCAATATCCTACTGTATAGCACAGGGAACTTTGATGTACAGCCAAAATTAACACATTATAAATCAACTATACTTCAATAAAATTAATTTTTTTAAAGTAAAAGAAATGTGAAAACTAAAGGCTATTTTAAGATCGAAAGCAGAAAACATAAAATACAAACCAATCTCAAAAGAGAATCAATAAAGAATATTCCCATTAAAGTGTATACAAACAAATCTAAATGCATAATAGCAAATTCTGAGTCCAGCTTTGTACCAAAAATGTAATAAAAGATTTTAATGCATTCCACCTTAATTAAAGTCAAAATTATAGCTTCTTTGGTGATACAGTACAGTGTGCAAAAGAAAACAGGCATAAAAATAAAGCTGGGGTGGCTAATCTATGGTGTGCCTTCGTGAATTTCAAGAGAGTGCTGAAGCCTGCCAAGAAAGAAAAGTCCAGGCACCAGGGTAAAAACGACTCGATGGGAATACTCTGAGAAAAACCACTGGGCTTTTCTTCCCATTTAATACACAGAAGCAAAGAAATGTGACATGTCATTGATGAGCTGCGATAGGAATGTATTTCTGTTTCCGTTTACTTACGCTAGACTTCCTGGGGTTTCTTTCCCTCCAGTTTTATCGACATATAGCACTGTATAAGTTTAAGGTGTACAACATAGTACCGTCAGAGATCATGATGATGACAATAAATTCAATGAACATCCATCGTTTCACATTCACGTAAAGTTAAATATTAAACATTTCTCATTTCTTGTGATGAGAGCTCAGCATTTACTCCCTTAACAACTTTCATATATAACATGTGTGTGTGCGTGTGTTCCGTCGCTTCAGTCATGTCTGACTCTTTGCAACCCCATGGACTGTTGCCCACCATGTTCCTCTCTCCATGGGGATTCTCCAAGCAAGAATACTGGAGTGGTTTGCCATGCACTCCTCCAGGGGATCTTACAACCCCAGGAAGTGAACCCCAGTCTCCTGCACCGCAGGCGGATAACTTACTGTCTGAACCATCAGGGGAGGTGAAGTTGGTTAAAAAGGATAAAATTCCAGTTATCAGATAAGTAAGTTCTGAGGATGTAAAGTAGAGCATCCTGACGGTCATCAACAATACTGTGTTGTACATTTGAAAAGGGCTAAAAGAGTAACTCATACTAAGATTCAAAATTGTAGCTTTATGACATAATGGATATTAACCAAACTTACTGCAGTAATCACTTAGCAATATATACAAGCATCAAATCATTGTGATGTACAGTATAAACTAATAAAACCTTAAATGTTGATTATATTTCAAAGTAGGGGGAGAAAACTACTATACATCATTTTATTTTTTATCTAAAAATTGGAAGCCTTTTAGTATTTTATTCCACCAACGATGTTTGCTGTAAGAGACATGAGCAGATGTGGATTTTACAGGTTATCTCCCTGATACAGTTGAAGTAGGTGGCCATCACACTAGCTCACTTCAGTATAAGATACTGTGAAGCCAAATGATTCATAGAATGTGCACCTTTTAAGCATGTAGAACGTACAACGCAAGCTTAAGGAGAGGTTGATTATACACAGATGATCAATTGTAGACGCAGGTACAACAACATCCTGTGGTATGATAGCCAGTTTCTTTATTCTGCAACTCTAGTGAGACTGTAAAATTTAGATTATGCATCAGGATAACACCCATCATTAATAGAACTAGAGGTGTGCCACCATGAAAGAGACAAGATGGTCCCCAACCAGATTATACCTCATAGAACACAATTGTGTTCTAAGAGATGAAATGTCATATCACTATCATAAAACTGAAAACTTAAATCACCTCTTTGTGTGCATCTAGGCTCCGGGTTTTTGTTCAAGCAAGTTTGCAAGTCTTGCAGCACAAGTAATTTGCTCCAGTGACGCCTCTCACCCTGCAATTTTCTCTGCTACACAGAACCAAGATGAATTGGTTTGCAGGGGGATCCAATTACTAGGGACACATTTCATTTTCAAATCTGAACATTTTTGCAAAGATGGCTATTTTTAGAAAGCCTCCTGAGATTTCTTTTCAGAAGCACTCTGGATTTTATGGAAATTTTAAAAAAAAAAGCAAAAGTCATAAAGATCAACATTTAGAAGAGATAAAAAAATGCATGCACGCTTTATTGTTTTAAAGACAAGAAATCTCATTTAAAACTTGCATCAAAGATGGCTATTTTTAGAAAGCCTCCTGAGATTTCTTTTCAGAAGCACTCTGGATTTTATGGAAATTTTAAAAAAAAAAGCAAAAGTCATAAAGATCAACATTTAGAAGAGATAAAAAAATGCATGCACGCTTTATTGTTTTAAAGACAAGAAATCTCATTTAAAACTTGCAAGTGCATGAACCTAGAGTCTGTCATACAGAGTGAAGTCAGAAGGAGAAAAACAAATATCGTTTCTTACAGCATATATATGGAATCTAGAGAAATGGTATAGATGATCCTATTTGTGGGCAGCAATAGAGACGCAGACATAGGGAATGGACTTTTGGACACAGTGGGAAGAGGAGAGGGTGGGGCGAATGGAGACAGCAGCACTGGCATATGCGCGTTACCAGGTGTAGAGTAGATGGCTGGTGGGAAGCTGCTCTATGGCACAGGGAGCTCGGCTTGGCCTCTGCGGCGACCTAGAGGGATGGGACGGGAGAGGGTGGGAGGGAGGCCCGAGAAAGAGGAGAACGATGTACGCATATCGCTGATTCACGCTGTTGTACTGTAGAAACTAGCACAATTGTAAAGCAATTATACTCCAATTAAAGTAAAACCATGCAAGGATGATTTTGTTAACTCTTCAGCTGCAGTTCCTCAGAAAAAAGGAAAATCATAATGTAGGAATATCTGTGAAAGATCTTGAAAACGTGCTTACCTTCTGACCTACAGTGTTGCTTCCAGGAATTTATTCTGAAAAGAAATCTCAAAAGACATATAAAGACATGCACACAAATATGTCTATTGCAGACTTTGCTTATAGCAAAATATTGGGAAACATCCAATTGTCTCAGCATTAAGGATCAAATGCATTAAATATGGTACCTCTGAAAATGCCATATTGCATGCATGCGTGTTAAGTCACTTCAGTGTCTTTGAGACTCTATGGACTGGAGCCCACCAGGCTCCTCTGTCCATGGGATTCTCCAGGCAAGAATACTGGAGTGGGTTGCCATGCCCTCCTCCAGGGGATCTTCCTAACCCAGGGATCTCTTACGTCTCCTGCATTAGCAGGGAGATTCTTTACGACTAGCAGCACCTGGGAAGTGTGGGAGAATATTTATGGACACAGAAAAGGTTTAATATGAAGCAGAAAATATTATAAGCCTAGTGTCCATGCATTGAAAAAAATAACATATTTTAATAGTGATTATCTCCAGGTAGTAAAATAAGGGTGATATTTCTTTCACGTGGCTTAAGCTTTCTGTTTGTGCAATCAACAAACATTTGTTGTTTATCTTCTGTGTGCTGGGACTGTTAGCTCCTGGGTGTATATGAGATGGTTTGAAAACATCATCTTAATTTTTTCTTCAGCTTTATTGAGATATATCTGATTTTCAACTTTGTGTAAATTTAAGGTATCCAACATGATGATTTGATATGTGTATATATGGTGAAATTATTACCACAGTATGGTGAGTTAGTACATCTATCATCTCACATAGTTCTTGTGTGTGTGTGTTCGGTGAAAACATTTAAGGTATATCTTCCTAGCAACTTTCGAGTATACAACTTTTAACTATAGTCACCAGGCTGTACATTAAAAGCTCAGAACTCACTTATCTTTTTTTAATTTTTTTTTTAATTTATTTTGGCTGCACCCAGCCTTAGTTATGGCATGTGAGCTCTTTAGTTGCAGCATCTGGGAGTCTAGCCCCCTGACCAGCGATGGAACCCGAGTGCCCTGCGTTGGGAGAGCAGAGTCTTAGCCACTGGGGAAGCCCAGAACTTAGTCATCTTACAGTTGGAGGTCTGTCGGCTTTTACCAGCTTCACACATCTCCTTGCCCCTCCCCTGTAACCACCAAGTTAAGCAAGTCTCTTCCCCCAGTGCACTCAGAATGCTCATCATCCAAACACTCTTCATGGATGCTCCCACCCTGAACCCAGTTACTGTGCCATGAGACACCCTAGTCATAACCAAGACATGTGGGGGTGCTGGGCTCTACAGTCCCAGTGGAGCCCAGCTCTCAGCGAGCCCGGCTCAGGCCCCAGGCAGGTCAGGGAATGAGCCACCCAGATGTGCTTCCTGCAGCTTTTGCTCTTTCTGCTCCAGCCTGGAGTCCTGCCGGCTGACACCAAGCCGTCACACAGCAGAGAAGACTCATCCACACGGTGCCCTTTCCGAATACCTCAACCATGGGAATGTGTGAGCGCAATAAAGTGATTGCTGCTAAATGCCACCCAGCAGTTTCAGCTCACTTCTAAAGAATCTGTCTGCCAACGCAGGAAACATGGGTTTGAGTCCCTGATCCAGGAAGATTCCACATGCTACTGAGCAACTGAGCTTGTACGCTGCAACTACCGAACCTGCGCTCTAGAGCCCAGGAGCCGCAGCTACTGAAGCCCAATTTCAGGAGAGTCCTCTCTCCATATCAAGAGAAGCCCCTGCGATGAGCAGCTCATGCACCGCAACTCACTCTAGTATTCTTGCCAAATACCCAGCCCAGCCAAAAATAAAGAAATAAATAAAATTAGTTTTCAAAATGCCACCAAGTTTGGGGTGCTTTGTTACACAGCACAGACAACCGGAACAGTGTGTCACAGTGACAAATACACTGGCAGGCCAGGCAGAGAGCAGGAAATTGCTCCAGCAAGCTGTCTGCCTTCTCTACCAGTGGCTCTTTGTCACCGCGTGGGTTTTGTCTGGTTGGGGCGGGTGGCGGCTCCTCTCTAGTTGCAGTGCTCCAGCTGTTCACTGCAGAGCCTTCTCCTGTTGCAGAGCACGGCTCTAGAGTGCTTGGGATTCAGCAGTTGTGGCACATGGGCTCTAGGTGTCTTTCCAGTGGGAGGCAGATGGCTCACGTGGAAGGGAAACGGGAGCTGATTCAACGAAGGGGATTGTTGGTCAGTCACTCGGTCGTGTCCAACTCTGCAGCCCCACGGACTGTAGCACTCCAGGCTTCCCTGCCCTTCCCTATCTCCCAGAGTTTGCTAAACTCATACCCATTGAGTCGGTGATGCCATCCAACCATCTCATCCTCTGTTGTCCCCTTCTCCTCAGGCCCTCAATCTTTCCCAGCATCAGGGTTTTTTTCCCTGAGTTGGCTCTTTCATCAGGTGGCCAAAGTATTGGGGCTTCAACATCAGTCCTTCCAATGAACACCCAGGACTGATCTCCTTTGGGATGAACTGGTTGGATCTCCTTGCAGTCCAAGGGACTCTCAGGAGTCTTCTCCAGCACCACAGTTTGAAAGCATCAGTTCCTCGGCGCTCAATGTTCTTTATGGTCCAGCTCTCACATCCATACATGACTCCTGGAGAAACCAGCAGAGGATAAGCCGTAAACCCATGGGCTGCTCTTAGGGGGAGCCAGGAGAGAAGGGAAGCCCTCTGAGACTTAGGAAAGCAGAAGCATCTCTCAGCCTGGAGAAGTGAGAAGAGGCAGGGATATCAAGCTGTGAACAGCAGCCCTTCCTGTCCACGCTCCCCTCCGCTGGGGCCTCCTGATGCCCAAACCCAGTAGGAAGCCAGAGGGCAAGGAGCTAAGCTGATGACATTTGGGAAATTGCTTCTGTGATGCCAGGAGGGTGCAGGGGCTGAGGGCAGTCCCGGGGACAGAACTGGGGTGCCACCTCCCCTTGCCTCACAGAGCAGCGGCAGATCCTTGAGTTTAAGATTTTTCTGGAATGAGTCAAACATCAGCCAACAGGTTCCCCCCTCCACAGCTGTGGGACACAAAGAACTAGCATTCTGGATGGGCCCACGGGATCACCTTTCCCTAAACTTAGGAAGAAGAGCAAGCATCCCTTCCTCCCTTTTAGGCTGGAGAGACTCCAAATTCATCAACCACTCTCTCTAAGGAGACTCATCCTCTAGCTTCATGGAAGAAGTGACAGATTTTATTTTCTTGTTCTCAAAAATCACTGCAGATGGTAATGGCAGTGAATGAAATTTAAAAAGACGCTTGCTCCTTGGAAGAAAATCCATGACCAACCTGGACAGCATATTAAAAAGCAGAGACATCATTTTGCTGATAAAGGTCCACATAGTCAAAGCTATGGTTTTTCCAGTAGTCATGTATGGATGTGAGAGTTGTATGATAAAGAAAGCTGAGCGTCAAAGAATTGATGCTTTTGAACTGTGGTGTTGGAGAAGATTCTTGAAAGTCTCTTGGACTACAAAGAGATCAAATCAGTCACTCCTAAAGGAAATCAACCCTGAATGTTCTTTGGAAGAACTGTTGCTGAAGCTGAAGCTCCAATACTTTGGCCACCTGATACAAAGAGTCGACTCATTTGAAAACACCCTGATGCTGAGAAAGATTACAGGCAGGAGGAGAAGGGGACGACAGAGGATGAGATGGTTGGATGGCATCATCGACTCAATGAATATGAGTTTGAACAAGCTTCAGGAGATGGTGAAGGACAAGGAAGCCTGGAGTGCTGCAGTCCATGGGGTTGCAGAGTTGGACGTGACTGTGTGCCTAAACAGCAACAAGCTTCACTCTTAATTCTTTTGTGCACTTTATGTCTGAGAAACAGGTTCATAACACCTTTCCACCAACCTTGCCTGGTACTCCCACATGAAAAGTGGGATGTGGAATCTCTTGAGAATCCAGGTTGAAACTAGATAAGACAGCTCCGTTATCACTTCCTGTCAGCCATGTAGAGGTGGCAATTTAATATTTGACACAATGGGTATTTAAATAAGGAAAAAAAAACAGCCATTCAATAAATAAGGATGCAATATCCAATTATCAATGAAGGGCAAGACTTAAATCCTCACTTCACATCATTCATACAAATAAATTGCATCAGGATTACAGCTCCATTTTAAAGTATTACCTGGAAATAGAGGATAATACGTTCATCCTCAACCTTCTTAAGAGACAAATACACACACACACACACACACACATGCACATAAGGCTCCATCCACTGGGCTCTGACATCCACCACTGTGTGGCACTGAGGCCCCCATTTTCCCATGAGCTACTCCCAGGCAGTGATAAGTGCAGCGGGGATACTGAGGCAGCCCACTCCTGGGAGCAGGGAGGGCTTCATGGGCACAAGACCCAAGCTGCCACTCAGAGCCTTCCTCTCACAAGGGCCCCGTGCTTGCTTTAAAACCCTCTGCTGTTGCTAGTTTGTTAACAAGGGAATCTGCCTGTTCATTTCACCCCCAGCCCTGCATATGATGTAACTTGGTCCTGCCTGGGAGACAGGTGACCCCTTAGGTGAGCTTGAGGACGGCCTGGCATCCTTACACAGAATCTTCCTTAAACTGCACGTCAGCCTGGGTTGTTCCAGACCCTCCCTCCTTCCTTCCCGCAAGGTCTACTGAGAGTGCAAGTCATTCAGTCAAAACCTACTCTCTGTGACCCCATGGACTGCAGCCCACCAGGCTCCTCTGTCCATGGGATTCTCCAGGCAAGAATACTGGAGTGGGCTGCCAGTCCCTTATCCAGGGGATCTTCCCGACCCAGGGATTGAACCCAGGTCTCCTACATTGCAGGCAGATTCTTTACTGTCTGAGCCACCTGGGAAGCTCTGGCTCTCCTGAGTTTTCCTGGCCTCCTCCCCATTTTCCCACAGGCAAAGACCCTAATAAAAAATTCCATTTCAATGTCTGCTTCTGGGAGGACTCAGACCAGCTTAAGTGGTGCTAAGGAAGGTCAGACAATAAAGGCATAAAAATGGACTTTTGTGACTTTCTCATCCACCACGTGGTCGGCAAAGTCGATGTCATCTGGGTTTTTGTTGTTTAGTCTCTAAGTCACTCTGACTCCTTTGCGACCCCATGAACTATAGCCCACCAGGCTCCTCTGGCCATGGGATTTCCCAGGCAAGAATACTAGAGTGGGTTGCCATTTCCTTCTCCAGGGGATCTTCCCCACCCAGGGATCAAACCCACGCCTCCTGCTTGGCAGGTGGAGTGTTTACCACNTCACTCTGACTCCTTTGCGACCCCATGAACTATAGCCCACCAGGCTCCTCTGGCCATGGGATTTCCCAGGCAAGAATACTAGAGTGGGTTGCCATTTCCTTCTCCAGGGGATCTTCCCCACCCAGGGATCAAACCCACGCCTCCTGCTTGGCAGGTGGAGTGTTTACCACTGAGCCACCTGGAAAGCCCATGCCTTCTGGGTTGGTAGGTCGCAAAGTAGCAGCTCAGTTGCTAAAGCTTTCATTGCTGGTGGCCTGGAAAAGTATCCTGGTGGGAGGGGCATGTGAAAAACCTGGGGGGAAAGCCTACAGAGATGGCAGCATGGGCTGAGGTATACTAAGTCACGCTGGTGCCCTCCAGAAGGAGAAGAAGAGAGAAGTGGCTGGTATCCACAGCAGATGACAGAGAGCGAGGGCTCCCAGAGTGCCCCAGGGGGAGTTCACAAGGAGGCCCAGATCAGCTGCAAAGGAAGGATACACAAGGGCAAGCTGTAGGCTAAAACACGGTTCAGTTCAGTTCAGTTCAGTCACTCAATCATGTCCGACTCTTTGCGACCCCATGAATCTCAGCACGCCAGGCCTCCCTGTCCATCACCAACTCCCGGAGTTCATTCAGACTCACATCCATCGAGTCAGTGATGCCATCCAGCCATCTCATCCTTCTCCTCCTGCCCTCAATCCCTCCCAGCATCAGGGTCTTTTCCAACGAGTCAACTCTTCCCATGAGGTGGCCAAAGTACTGGAGTTTCACCTTTAGCATCATTCCTTCCAAAGAAATCCCAGGGTTGATCTCCTTCAGAATGGACTGGTTGGATCTCCTTGCAGTCCAAGGGACTCTCAAGAGTCTTCTCCAACACCACAG
>SJYX01002330.1:70677-103372 GCA_006410675.1 Oreotragus oreotragus | reverse complement strand
CCGACTCTGTGTGACCCCATAGACGGCAGCCCACCAGGCTCCCCCATCCCTGGGATTCTCCAGGCAAGAATACTGGAGTGGGTTGCCATTTCCTTCTCCAATGCATGAAAGAGAAAAGTGAAAGTGAAGTCGCTCAGTCTGTCCGCCTGTTAGCGACTCTATGGACTGCAGCCTACCAGGCTACTCCGTCCATTGGATTTTCCAGGCAAGAGTACTGGGGTGGGGTGCCATGAGATGAGTGCAATTGTGCGGTAGTTTGAGCATTCTTTGGCATTGCCTTTCTTTGGAATTGGAATGAAAACTGACCTTTTCCAGTCCTGTGGCCACTGCTGAGTTTTCCAAATTTGCTGGCATATTGAGTGCAGCACTTTGACAGCATCATCTTTCAGGATTTGAAACAGCTCAACTGGAATTCCATCACCTCCACTAGCTTTGTTTGTAGTGATGCTTTCTACTTGAGGTCAAAAGTTTGAAATTACTAGAGAAAGGGCAGGGGCTAAATCCCAGAGGATTCCGGGAAAGAACAGTATTTGATTCTCTATAGGTTTGGAACTGTAACGGCAGGAAGACTTCTTCCTCTGGGACACTCTAATTTGCGTTTCTTTAGATTCTTATGAGTCACCTGGTGTATTGGTTTTTTGGTGTTTGTTTTCTTTTTTTTTCTTTCAAGGATTCACTGAGGGCCTAACCCTCAGTGATTTTGAGTCACTGGATCTGAAGTGGAGCTTCATGTTGCAAAACCTAATGCCAGAAACACTAATCGTTTTATATAATTATATGAGCAAGTTTGTTAGACTGTTTCAGAAAACACACAGTAGGAAAACAAACTGGGAAGTTGGGAGGTAGAAAAATTCCAGTAACTTTTTAGAAATTATAAGATATACATGTGAAACAAATTCATAGTATATGTTAACACAGTTTAAAGAATAGAGTTGAATCAAATAACCCATGCGAGAGAAATACAGAGCCTCATCACTTGAGTCTCCACAAGGCTTCCTCTCACCTGAATTCTGTATTAGTCCTTCCTTAGCTTTTCTTAGTAGACGTCTCACTTAGCACATCCCTAAACTGTAGTGCCTAGTTCTGCCCTTTTTTGGATGTGTTTAGTTGTTTTATTAAGTGAGAGAGCTACATCCCTGAGACATACCTTTTAATGTCACCCAGAGTTTACTTGAAGTTTTTGCAGTCTGCATGCTATTTACTGTCCTTCAGGATTTTTGACTCCCCTTTCCCTTTCCTTCCCAGCCAGTGTGTTTGCTGCCTGCTTCCCCTCATATTTATATTGCTCCTGAGACTTCCTTTTGAGCCACAGAGGCCGCGGCCCTGGGTTCCCCAACCCTTGGCCCCTTTCTTTCCTGGTGGACCTGCCGCCGCGTCCCCAGTCATGCCCCGCCCCTCTGTCTAGTGCTCCTGTCCTTTCTATCCCCACTCCATTGCTGCTCCCACTCCAGCGTGAAATTAATTTCCTCTTTCATCTCTCCCCCTGCCCCTCCTCCCCCACGTTCTCTCGACAGCTCTCCTCTTGGCCTGTCGTTTTGCCGTTTGACTTGAGCGGATCCTAATTTTGCCAGCTCAGCTGTTTTTCCCTCTCACTCTGGCCCAGCTGTGCTTGCTCCATTTTGTTATTGTGTGCTCATCCTCAGTCTGGGAGGCTGTGTCCTTTGCCACAAAAGATGCAACCATGTACTGACTGCCCCGCCCCTCTGTCCATCTCTCTGACTTTTCGTTTTCTGTGACACTTTCCCATTTGTTTTCATCAGTCACATTCATTTGCAGGTTTTAAAATACTCCACATTCTGTTATTCCTCTTGTAAGTAAAGGACACCCAGCAAAGAGATGCAGAGTTCCCTCTCGGTCATGCACTCATAGTCACCCTTTTTAATGCCTGCTGCTGCTAAGTCGCTTCAGTCATGTCCGACCCTGTGCGACCCCACAGACGGCAGCCCACCAGGCTCCCCGTCCCTGGGATTCTCCAGGCAAGAATACTGGAGCGGGTTGCCATTCCCTTCTCCATTGCATGAAAGTGAAAAGTGAAAGTGAAGTTGCTCAGTCGTGTCCGACTCTTCGTGACCCCATGGACTGCAGCCCACCAGGCTCCTCTGTCCATGGGGTTTTCCAGGGAAGAGTACTGAAGTGGGGTGCAATCGCCTTCTCCTTTAATGCCTGCAGTGTTCCTCAACTCAGACAACTTGGGTCTCGCCCTTGGAGATGCCGTTTTCGTGGCTTTGCAGCGAGTCCTGGACGTCTGTGTTTTTAGAAACCATCCTTTGCAGTGGTGTGTGGCGCTCCTCTCCTTGCCAGTGCTGAGCCTCTCTGCCTGACTTTTTCTAAAATTAATTCCTTCCTACTGTCAGGTGTTCTGCTCTCTGGGATTTCAAGTAATTGCTAAGGCATATCCGGGTCAACCCCTGGGTTGGGAGAATCCCCTGAAGAAGGGGATGGAACCCACTCTGGTATTCTTACCTGGAGCATGGACAGAGGAGCCTGGTGGGCTACAGTCTGTGGGATCACAGAGAGTCAGACAGGACTCAGCGACTAACACTACCACTACTGAGGCATATCCTGGGTGAATTTATACAGACATCTGCATCACATTAGTTTTTGGCACTCTTGTCTACCTAGTGGATTCTTAGGAGGAATTCTCTACACTTTTTGTAGTTCATGCGCAGTATTGAAAGCTTTTACTCGTTCTGCATAAGTGCATGTCCATGGCAGTACATGGCAGAAGTCCGACGTGTGTCTCACTGCGCTGTCATCAAGTTCTTGGCAGGTTGGGTTCCCTTCTGGAGGGTCCGTGCTCATTCAGGTTGTTGGCGAAATAGTTCCGTGCTGAGGTCTCCATTTTCTTGCTGGTGTCATCAGTTCCTGGCTTCCTGAGTCTACCCACCTAGTCACGTGATTTGGCCCAGGGCCCCCTTCCTTCATCTTCAAAGTGACAGTGGGTCAGGTCCTTCTCTGCCATGTGTTTCTGACTCTTCTTGAGTCATCCAATCTCTCATTGAAGCCAGGAAAGGTTTTCTGCTTTTAAAGACTTATATAATTAGATTGGGTTTACCTAGATAATCGAGGATAATCTCCTCATCTCGAGGTCTGTAATCTTAATCACATCTGTATGGGCACCTTGCCTTGTAGGGTAGCATACCCATAGGTTCTGGGGATTGATTAGAGTGTGTGTATCTTGAAGGGGGGGTATGGGGGGTTTTATCCTCCCTACCACAGCAGGCTGAGGAGAAGCAGTAGATAGAAACAATAAATTGAAGTCAGAAAGAGCATTAATATCCATGCTGTGTACACTTTTTTGAAGTGGACACTGTATTTAGCACCACTGCAGAAGGAGAAGAGGATGTCAGAGGATGAGATGGTTGGACAGCATCACCGATGCAATAGATGTGAACTTGGGCAAACTATGGGAGGTGTGAGGGACAGGGAGGCCTGGTGTGCCGCAGTCCATTGGGTCACAGAATCGGACGCAACTGGGGGGCTAAAGTGAACTGCATTGCAGAGAACTCTCTCTCATCTACTTACCTATAGTAGTCATCAATTTTTAAAAGTTTGTGTACTCATATACTTAGTCCTTAATTGAGTCTTGAAAGACATTTTCTTTTGGTTCTCTTAAAAAGAATACAGAATGTTGAAAAATGTAAATATACAAGTAGTATGTTTGAACATGAGCTTCCCAGGTGGCGCTAGGGTTAAAGAACTGCCTCCCAATGCAAGAGACATAAGAGATGCTGGATGGATCCTTGGGTTGGGAAGATCCTCTGGAGGAGGGCATGGAACCCACCCCAGTATTCTTGCCTGGAGAATCCCCATGAACACAGGAGCCTGGCGGGCTACCATCCATAGTATCTCAACAGAGTCAGACACGACTGAAGTGACTTAGCATGCACACTCGCATATTTGAACATATGGGCCCTTTTCTAGGGGTATAACTCATTGAATCTGAACAATTATATCCATGAGGAAGGCTCTACTTTACAGTGAAGAAAGGTGGACTGATTGTCACATCACACAGCTAATCAACTAACCAAGCTGGAATTTGAGCCCAGATCTTTCTGACTCCAAAGGCCATGCTCTCTCTCCCATGTCATACACATTTCTTAATTCCCACATATTCCATATCATACCTCTTATGTTGGCTTATCAGCTGCTTAGTCTGTTGAGTTGATGTGGAAATACACAGTCCCTCAGTTCGCGTTTATACTAAAACAGAAACTACCTCCACTCTGCAAAACTGAGCAGAAACATTCTATCAATAAAACAAGGATAGTCTGTTTACTGCTCCTCAGCAGCTCTGTGAGCTTGGGCAGTCTCTTCAGTCTCTGAATCTCAGTGTCTTCATCTATAAAATGGAATAAATAAATGAGATTGTGTGTGTGACCCTGACTAAATAAATGGTTAATAGTTCATCTTCATTTTTTATCTTTTTTGTCATTTTTATACTTCTTTGAATGCCTTCAAGACTTTCCCCATATGCATTTGAAAAACTAAACCAAACTTGACCAATGCTATATAGTGTTTGAATAATGCTGTTCATAGCAAAAAACATTTCTTTCACCCTCCTTGTGAACTAATATGTTCAGTTCAGTCGCTCAGTCGTGTCCGACTCTTTGTGACCCCATGAATCGCAGCACGCCAGGCCTCCCTGTCCATCACCATCTCCCGGAGTTCACTCAGACTCACGTCCATAGAGTCCGTGATGCCATCCAGCCATCTCATCCTCGGTCGTCCCCTTCTCCTCCTGCCCCCAATCCCTCCCAGCATCAGAGTCTTTTCCAATGAGTCAGCTCTTCACATGAGGTGGCCAAAGTACTGGAATTTCAGCTTGAGCATCATTCCTTCCAAAGAAATCCCAGGGTTGATCTCCTTCAGAATGGACTGGTTGGATCTCCTTGCAGTCCAAGGGACTCTGAAGAGTCTTCTCCAACACCACAGTTCAAAAGCATCAATTCTTTGGCGCTCAGCCTTCTTCACAGTCCAACTCTCACATCCATACATGACTAATGGAAAAACCATAGCCTTGACTAGACGGACCTTAGTCAGCAAAGTAATGTCTCTGCTTTTGAATATGCTATCTAGGTTGGTCATAACTTTTCTTCCAAGGAGTAAGCGTCTTTTAATTTCATGGCTGCAATCACCATCTGCAGTGATTTTGGAGCCCAAAAAAATAAAGTCAGCCACTGTTTCCACTGTTTCCCCATCTATTTNTATGCTATCTAGGTTGGTCATAACTTTTCTTCCAAGGAGTAAGCGTCTTTTAATTTCATGGCTGCAATCACCATCTGCAGTGATTTTGGAGCCCAAAAGAATAAAGTCTGACACTGTTTCCACTGTTTCTCCATCTATTTCCCATGAATAATAGTTAATATGTTGACTTTTTTTTTTTCCCACTTCCTTGCATAGCTTGCTCATTTATGGCCAGCTGATAACTTGAAAGAGTCTGCCATCTTTGACTCTCATTTCTCCAGAGTAGTTATCTGGCAACTCTCATCTTTGTTTCAGCCCTACTATGTCACTTTTTAAAAAGTCTATTTTGTATAGCCCAGTATTCTTATTTTTTTTAAAAAGTCAATCTGAGAGGCTTTTACCAGGAGAATGTAATCATTAGTGAATTTGAATTTTTTCCTGCCATCCAGCACAGCCTAGTTCAGTCATGAGCAGGGGTCACGGCCTAGGTGTCCCAGATTGCCCCTTTGCTGTGGACTTCCTGGGGAGGCACACTTGTCCCACACAGGAAACAGTATGGTAGACAGATCTCCCAGGCTTGTGTAGTGTCCTTGTAGGACAATCTGGAAAGCGGATACCTGCCCACAACTTATTTGTGCAACTGAAAAATTCATTTAAATTCCTGAGTTTTCTCTTCGTAAAATGTGTGTAGTACTGCTGGCTTAGTGCACTCTATAGAGTTGTCCACCAGTGTTCTAAGTTTTTGGGGTTTTTTCCTCTAACTTTGTAACTGTCTTTGAAACTCGTGTCAGTAGTTTGTTTCCCTTCATTTATTTACAGTTGATAAGCCAGTGTAAGTGGTGCATTTATGCCTGCTCTGCAGCCTCTGGCATTATTAACATTGATGGATAGCTCCCCCTTAACATTTGTCCACCTTTAGCAGTAACTACTCGGAGAAGGCAATGGCACCCCACTCCAGTACTCTTGCCTGGAAAATCCCATGGGCGGAGGAGCCTGGTGGGCTGCAGTGCATAGGGTAGCTGAGAGTCGGACACGACCGAGCGACTTCACTTTCACTTTTCACCTTCATGCATTGGAGAAGGGAATGGCAACCCGCTCCAGTATTCTTGCCTGGAGAATCCCAGGGACAGTGGAGCCTAGTGGGCTGCCATCTCTGGGGTCGCGCAGAGTTGGACATGACTGAAGCGACTTAGCAGCAGCAACAGTAACTACTATGCATCTAGGAGGCAAATAATACGTTATTCTAAGTCCTCTTGGGTATTTTAGCTTAGACTGCACTCTTGAAAATTTCTTAAGAGCCTGCTGTTTGTGATTAGAAAAATATCTGGATTGGCATGGTGGCTCCTGCTTACTCATTGCTTTGGTAAAGTTCAGGCATCTTTAGCTTCAGTTTTCTCATCTAGAAAATGTCAGTAGTACCTGGGTTCGATCCCTGGGTCGGGAAGATCCCCTGGAGAAGGAAATGGCAACCCACTCCAGTATTCTTGCTTGGAGAATCCCATGGACTGAGGAGCTTGGTGGGCTACAGTCCACGGGGTCACAAAGAGTCGGGCACGACTGAGTGACTTTACTTACTTACTTACTTACTAAGTTACCTGCCTCACAGGATTTTTGTTAACTTGAAATAAACCTTGTACACAGATGCTTTGAAGCTGCAGGGTGCTTTATTAATGGTAGTATTTATATGTTGAGTATCCTAAAATTAAGTTGTGTGTTTGAGGGGGTGTCTTGCCTATGGAAAAAGGTATTCACTATGCTGACTTTACTGGAGAAGGACATGGCAGCCCACTCCAGTGTTCTTACCTGGAGAATCCCATGGACGGAGGAGCCTGGTGGGCTGCCATCTACGGGGTCGTGCAGAGTCGGACACGACTGAAGCGACTAGCAGCATGCTGACTTTACAGAGAAGGCAATGGCAGCCCACTCCAGTACTCTTGCCTGGAAAATCCCATGGACGGAAGAGCTTGGTAGGCTACAGTCCATGGTGTCTCGAAGAATCGGACACAACTGAGCGACTTCACTTTCACTTTTCACTTTCATGCACTGGAGAAGGAAATGGCAACCCACTCCATTATTCTTGCCTGCAGGATCCCAGGGACGGGAGCCTGGTGGGCCGCCGACTGTGGGGTCGCACAGAGTCGAACAAGACTGATGTGACTTAGCAGCATATTGACTTTAAACTATAATTACTTGAGTTGAAAGAAGCAAAACAACATGTTAACCTGCAAAATGGCAGTTCTTTGATCTTGAAATTCTCTTTGCACTCTATAAAAGAAAAAGTCTTTTCCAAACTCAGTTGAGAAGAATATTGGGTAGATGGTGCTCTTTTTCACTGGTCTCCAGAAAAGAGGTTGTAAGATGGAGAATTGTTTAGTATACTCACTCATGGTGTCTTGAGGTTCCTTGCCAAGGTTTCTCTTAATTTTGAACCCCTTTGGAAAGAGGCGGTTCTATAGATCTGCAGGAGTCTTCAGTATAAATAAATCTATTGATCAAAAGTTATCTTCTCTGTTTGGCCCAAGTATTGTTGGTTCAGTTTTAACCGTTTCAAAGGGCAAAGTAAAAGTACATTTGTCCACAACCACTTATGTTAAAAGCTTTACTTGATACAAATATTAATAAATAGGGAAATTAATTGCTAGGTTATAAACTGAAGCAGTAGTAGTTGTTTGCCTCCTGAGATAATTGACCAGTCCTTTAAGAAAAATATTTGTTACACTTTTCCAAGATGACCTTTGGTATGGGATGAAGAATTTCTTCTGGTTTTGCAGCTAAGTGGATTTTTAACTGGCTGAATAACTATCCTTAAGTACTGTCCATGTAGGCCACCTGGAGGGAGAATGCTGCTATATCCAATCCTAGATTTTTACATTTTATATTGGCAACAACTTGGATAAACTCCACTTTGGTTGAAAGAACTAATGTGTGGATTACACCAGACAGAATCCAGAATGGCTGACTAAATTTAGCAAAGTGGAGTTTAATAAAAATGAAGTGAAAGCCCTATACACTTTTTTCTTAAAAAAAAAAAAATATATATATATATATATATATATATATATGATGGAGGTAGCTGGTTAAATAGCAGCACATGTCTAAAAACTTAGAAGTTTTACATAACTAAGTCCAGTAGGAGTCCACAAAGGAAGAAGTGTGACTCTCAGTAAAAGTGTAATGTACAAACAAGGCAGGTAGTAGTTGTGCTCAGTCAGGACTCAACTGCAGTTCAGTTATGGAAACTTGTTTCAGAGGGACATCTGCTTATTGGAATGTGTGCTCAGAGACCAGTCAGGGTGGTACAAAGGTATGTCAACCATATTTCTCAACATTTTTAGGAAAGGAAGAATGAAACATTTTAACAAAAAAAGACTTAAAGGGGAATATAACAATGACCTCAAATACTTAGGTGACTGTCATATTAAAAAGGGGCTTCAACTTACCCTTTGTGGCTTTTTGCAGACAGAATCAGGACTACAAGTAGACGACTCGCTGTGAAATGGAGAGTGTTAAGTGGTGAGTAGGTCGGTTACTGGGGCTGTTCAGGCAGAGGTTTGATTGACACATTAGGGCATTGAAGATGAAATTTATGCAACCAGTAGGGGATTGGATTCGAATATTTTTTTTTCTTTTCAAAGAAAGTTAAGGTATTATGTGGGCATTCCCGGTGCTGGAGTTAAGAAAAATGAGCAGGACTGCCCTACCGTAAGGGGGAGACAAGTTTGCCACAATGACAAGATGGTGTAATAGAGACTTGTCTATGCAGGGTACTGAAGGAGCGTGGAGAAGACTCATTCATTCTACCTGGAGTGAACAGCTCATGACATTCAGATTTTCAGTAAACATTTATTGAGGACCCACTGTATGCTGAGAACTGTGCCGTAGCTTTCATACATTTCTTGCCGTAATCCTAGATAGCTCTTGACCCCATTTTACAAATGATAGATCAGATGTGACACAGACGCTTTGAGAACTTCCCTACCTAATAATCCTGTAGAATCAGTTTGTGGTTTTGCCTCTGTTTGTGTATTTGTTGTGTATGGAGAACAGAGAATGGAACTGAGCTCCTCAGTCTTTTATTTTGCCAAGAAGATGGGATGACTTTATACCAGGAATGTTCTGCAGAGTGTGGTCCTATGGAGCTTTTTGTTGGGATTTGTGGAGGCTCAGGAATACAGGAATCTTGGGACCACACTATGAAGAGCATTGTGTGGTATAAAGAGTTGGTTTCATATGCTCTGGGTACAGCTTCATAAAAGAAGCTTTATTCCCCATCTCTGAATGGGATAACTAACTCTTCACTCAGACTTCTGACAGGAGTTATTGAGCCCTTTCCACCATTTAACTTTTTTTCTTTCTTGATTTCCCCCACCCAAACCCCACCCCCCATCCGTTTTGGCTTACAGTTTCCTTCCTTGGAGAATTTACCCAAGAAATGGAAAAAATCATTTTGGATTTGAATGTGAATCTGTGAATGTTGAGCCTTAGCCATAAAGTAAGTCTTGTTAAAAGTACTACTGATTAGTTATTTCTTAGTGGCTTTTAGGAGTTAAAAAAGGAAATAAAAATCTTCAGTTTCACAACACATTATTTTACTTTCAGGCTTCTAATTTTCTTAGCAGACCAGTATTTAATGTAACTATTTATGGTCACACTAGACGTTTTGCTAGTTATTTAAATGCCACATCACACTGGAGGTTGTTGGATGGGGCTAGTGAAAGTATTGCTTATATAGTATTTGATGCTAAAATAGTTTTTGAAAAACTCAGATTTTTTTTATAAAAACGATGAATGTTTATGGTCAAAAATGAAAATTTAAATACTCCACCATTTTACATAATAGTAGTGATTTGTGTATCCTTCTAAAAATTTTCTGTGCATCTTTAAACATGTCTGTGTGTGTGTTTGTGTGTGTGTGTCCATCCGTCCCAGTCCCACCAATATGATTATATAAATTGTGCTGTTCTTCACCTTTTTTTCGCTTAAGGGTAAATCTTGGGTGTCTTAAGATATCACGAATGAGTCTATCTCATTCTTTTTAAAAACTTGCATAGCTGAATCATTATTACCTCAGTCAGTCCTCAGTTTTCTTAGTCCTGGTCTGTGCTAGCAGACAGCAGAAACCTATTGTGGTCAACTTAAGCAGAGCAGCATTTTATTGGAAAGATAGGATGCTCCATAGGATTGATAGGAAGGCAGTATAATCAAGCTTGAAAATGGCACAACCAGGGAAGGCAAGACACAGCCAGGCTCCTGCTGTCAATACAACCTGCTGAAGCAGATGCTGGTACATGCCAGTCGTCCGGCACCTCCTCTGTAGCCACTGTGGATTCTTTCTTTCTGGTTCCTGATATTGACACATTCCTTCAAGATTCCAAATTCTGACCAGGCGCATCTGATTGGCTCAGCCGAGGTCAAATGTGACTACAATGGAAGGTCATAAATCATCTTCCATTAAGAATAGGAATTTAGGAAGAATATTAGTATTTAATTGTGAATTTAAGTATTCATGTATCAATACTTAAATTCAATAGGCTAGCCTCAACATTGTCTGTGTCAACTGATAACCAAGTCTGTAGGGATTTAAGGAGCTTGATTTAATTATTGTTATCATGTACTTCTTATTAACCTAGCACTGCAAGGAATGGATCGTTCTGCTTACAGTCTTTGATTTTGATACTCATTTACATCATAACATACTACTTAGACATCATGTGCAGTAAACTTACTGTATGGTAATTATATTGTATGTTTACATCCAGACACCTTCTTCCTTTCATAGCATCATGAGAAAGTATCCTCTTCAAGCTCCTTCATTGAAATTTATTTGTGAGATCTTTATGAAACAGTCAGGAAAATGGTCAGGTTAAAATATGTTGACACACCTAATCTATTACTTTTTTAAAACCTTCCTTTGTTAAATTTCTGCTCTGTCAGAGTCTTTAAGCTTATAGAATATTTCCTTTCTTTATCTTACTATTGATGCTAATACATGGTGAGTGAGATAGCTTCTTTTTAGTTAGGGGAGGTATTGTTTGCAAGTAGTAATATATATCAAGGCTATTGTTTTTCCTGTGGTCATGTATGGATGTGAGAGTTGGACTGTGAAGAAGGCTGAGCGCTGAAGAATTGATGCTTTTGAACTGTGGTGTTGGAGAAGACTCTTGAGAGTCCCTTGGACTGCAAGAAGATCCAACCAGTCCATTCTGAAGGAGATCAACCCTGGGATTTCTTTGGAAGGAATGATGCTAAAGCTGAAACTCCAGTACTTTGGCCACCTCATGAGAAGAGTTGACTCATTGGAAAACACTGATGCTGGGAGGGATTGGGGGCTGGAGGAGAAGGGGACAACCGAGGATAAGATGGCTGGCTGGCATCACTGACTCGATGGACGTGAGTCTGAGTGAACTCCGGGAGATGGTGATGAACAGGGAGGCCTGGCGTGCTGCGACTCACGGGGTCGCAAAGAGTCGGACACGACTGAGCGACTGAACTGAACTGAATATGTTATCAGAGAAGAACAAACTCAGGAGGTTGGGTGGTACAGTGGAAAAATATGACTTATATTGTAAATTTTAAAATCTTATTTTGAGTTTCAGTTTTGCTTCTTACTGTGCTTTAACTTGAGACATGTCATTTAAGCCTCTGTTCCTTCATTTTTAAAATAAGGTTATCAGGAATTCCCTGGCACTCCATGATTAGGACTCAGCACTTTAACTGCCGTGGCCTGGTTTCAGTCCCTTGTTGGGGAACTAAGATCCCACAAGCTGTGTGGTGTGGCCAAAAAAAAAAAAAAATGAGATTATCATTTCTGCTTTACTGATGTCATAGGCTTACTGTATGGTCAGATAAGATTGTGTGTGAAGAGAGAGCTTGTTTTCACCTTGAAAATGTCAAAAGTCATGCATATATTTTACATAAGACAAGAGTGTGTTAGCTTGAACTCAATTATATAAGTCCATCGCTGCAGTAAAAACTACTTGTTCATATTGAAGTGGGTCCTTTGAGTATTAGGCAGGTATCAGGTAGTCTCACTATTCTAAGCTCAGTGATCGCCAGAGATTCTAAGTGGAAACCAGGATAACCCTGTTTTGAACTTAACCTGTACTGAGGTACAGCAGCATATCTTCACTATTTTTTGTTACTTATCTGTTATACCAAGCAGGTAATGCTGTCATATTAGTTGTAGCTGGAAAACTAAAGAGGATTGGACACTGAGACCAGCAAACAGGGAGGCCTGGCGTGCTGCGACTCACGGGGTCGCAAAGAGTCGGACACGACTGAGCGACTGAACTGAACTGAATATGTTATCAGAGAAGAACAAACTCAGGAGGTTGGGTGGTACAGTGGAAAAATATGACTTATATTGTAAATTTTAAAATCTTATTTTGAGTTTCAGTTTTGCTTCTTACTGTGCTTTAACTTGAGACATGTCATTTAAGCCTCTGTTCCTTCATTTTTAAAATAAGGTTATCAGGAATTCCCTGGCACTCCATGATTAGGACTCAGCACTTTAACTGCCGTGGCCTGGTTTCAGTCCCTTGTTGGGGAACTAAGATCCCACAAGCTGTGTGGTGTGGCCAAAAAAAAAAAAAAATGAGATTATCATTTCTGCTTTACTGATGTCATAGGCTTACTGTATGGTCAGATAAGATTGTGTGTGAAGAGAGAGCTTGTTTTCACCTTGAAAATGTCAAAAGTCATGCATATATTTTACATAAGACAAGAGTGTGTTAGCTTGAACTCAATTATATAAGTCCATCGCTGCAGTAAAAACTACTTGTTCATATTGAAGTGGGTCCTTTGAGTATTAGGCAGGTATCAGGTAGTCTCACTATTCTAAGCTCAGTGATCGCCAGAGATTCTAAGTGGAAACCAGGATAACCCTGTTTTGAACTTAACCTGTACTGAGGTACAGCAGCATATCTTCACTATTTTTTGTTACTTATCTGTTATACCAAGCAGGTAATGCTGTCATATTAGTTGTAGCTGGAAAACTAAAGAGGATTGGACACTGAGACCAGCATTTTAGTCGACTATAGCTAGGCCCGTGATTCTCAGACTTCAGGGCACATCAGGATCACCTGAAGAGCTTGGTGAAACACTGATTTAAGGACTCCACCCCAGAGTTTCTGACTCATTAAGTTTGGGGTGGAGCTGATAATTTGCATTCTACAAGTTTCCAGATACTGCTGAAGTTGCTCTTCTGGAGAAGCACACTTTAGAGAATCAGCGCTTTAGTGGAGGCATGTAATTCATCATCTAGGCTGATCCCTAATTCATCAGGACACCAGGGGTAACTAAGCCTGTCCCTGGCAAACCAGGATACAGGGTCATCCTCATTTTACCTATTTGAAAAATCTTTACAAAGAGGGTTATGCAATAGAATTGTCACCTAGTAAATGACTCATGGTACCCAAGGTTGGTTGGCTGGTTGGCTGGTTGGGCTGGTAGGCTGGGTGGGTGGGTGGTTGGTTGATTGGCTGGCTGGTTGGTTGGGTGGTTGGCTGGCTGGTTGGCTGGCTGGTTGGCTGGTTGGCTGGCTGGTTGGGTGGTTGGCTGGCTGGTTGGTTGGTTGATTGGTTTATGTTAAATTCCCAACTGTGATGATTTAGTCTTGTTTTTTCCTTGATCCCTGTCCTTGTAAATATTCATTAAAAGAGAACAGAAGTGTTCTAGATTCTTTAACTGATTTGTTTGCTGTGAATCCTAGCATAAATGTTGTGGATGGGTTCTTTCCCTGGGTGTGTGATTGGATGAGATGCTGGAGAATAATTTCCAAATTTGTGTCTTTATCAGCACAATAACAGGTACATCTTACATTGCAGCCCGGGGTTTAAATATGTATGTAAGTGCATATGTGTGTGTGTGTGTGTATGGCAGTAGCTTGCATATAGTACTTGTCCTATCTTTATTGAGTCCCTACAGTCTAGTATTTGCTGTTTTGTTCTAGTTCATTTTTTAAATGCTAGTTGTAATCCAGTAAATTGATTTCACTGGTTACAACCCACTATTTAGAGAACATTGCACAGAGGGCCCCTTTGCTTCCGACATACTGTGACTTCCTAAGATTCTGAGAGGTATACTTCAGTTTCCTTCATTCTGATTCTTCTCGCTCTAAGCCATTTTCCACCATTAAAACAAACTAGTTCGAGAAAATCCCAAGAGTGGGAGGAGAAAAAGGAAAGGGATGCTATTTTTAACCACATTTCTGCTATGTTACTTGCTATTAAATTTAATATTCTGTCATCTATTCTCTATGTAAATTAGCTAGTGCTCCATTTTATTTTAAAAATTTTAAAAAGTTATAAATTGCACCT
This sequence comes from Oreotragus oreotragus, assembly GCA_006410675.1. NCBI lineage: Eukaryota > Metazoa > Chordata > Mammalia > Artiodactyla > Bovidae > Oreotragus > Oreotragus oreotragus. The sequence goes on along the minus strand of SJYX01002330.1, from coordinate 88,868 downwards.
AGCTTTGTTTTCATGAAAATATTGCACAAACTAGGTCTTTCTTAAGAATATCTAAACTCAGCTTATAGTAAAAAACCCTCAGCTTCACCAAATTAAATTTTTCTTCTGATGAAGGATGTATTAATCATACTAATTCTAAGAGTCAGGTAGGAGATGGAAATTACAAACAGAAGTTTGAACAGGGGAAGTCTGGTGTAAAGAACCACTGACTCTAATGTGGGGTTAGGGTAATGGGGAAGTGGACTAAGAGAATTCTAAAGAATACAGAACAGCAGGTGGAGGGCCCAGCTGCTGTCCCTAAGACAGAGGCAGAGTGTGGGAGGAAGGAACACTCCCTGGAGACCTCACGTTTTCAGAGGGAAATTACACTTAAATCAGGGGCGGATAGTGTCAGAGACGCAGTTCTTAATGTCACATGGTCATGATTTCATTCTCCAACATCATTTTTCTACCTGAAAAAGCCACTGTTTGGAATAAAAATTTTTTTGAGAAATTGAGTTTTTAAAATGTAGACTTGTTTGTCATTATATAGAAAATGCGAGTATGTCACTGTTTGATCTTTTCAGCGCGCATTCAGTACATAAATTCTGCATTCACTGAGCATCTATTCTAAGCCAGGGCACAGAGCAGTGTGGTTTTCTAAATGCAGAATGTTATTGCTCTTAAGGGAGGCAGGTAGATGTGTGAATTGATAATAGGAGTATGATATAAGAGGTGCTTCGGGGAAGGCAATGGCACCCCACCCCAGTACTCTTGCCTGGAAAATCCAATGGACGGAGTAGCCTGGTGGGCTGCAGTCCATGGGGTCGCTAACAGTCGGACAGACTGAGCGACTTCACTTTCACTTTTCTCTTTCATGCATTGGAGAAGGGAATGGCAACCCACTCCAGTATTCTTGCCTGGAGAATCCCAGGGATGGGGGAGCCTGGTGGGCTGCCGTCTGTGGGGTCACACAGAGTCGGACACGACTGAAGTGACTTAGCAGCAGCAGCAGCATAAGAGGTGCTTAATGAAGTGTGTAGAGAGCACTATGGCTGCAGCGTGCAATGAAGTGTTAGTCTGAATTTGTGCCAGGAAAGGGAAGGAAGCATAGAAGTGTTTGTTACCTTTTATTCTTTACGTGCCATTTTTTTTATTCCTTGCTGTAGCCTTCTGAGTAAAGTGAATGTATGATTACCGTGATACAATAAGCAAACAAGGCCTGGAGACCTGAAACAGCTTTTTCTACCATTGTCACATGTGGGATCCAAATATAGTCCAGTGTTTCTGTCTTAAGTTGGTGGTGTACATTGAAATACAGGAGGCTGCAAAAGTAAAAGTTTACCAAATGTAAAGCACATTTCTGAGAAGAATTTCAAAAGTGAATTAGATGTGTTCCTGTCCTTAGGGGTTGCTGGTCTGGCAGTGCTGGTAGAGTCATCAGAGCTCTGGAGATGGAGAAGGCTTGGCCATTTCATAGAAGGGTCCAGAGTGTCTTCCTCCCTGCCCTCTTAGCCTTCACTGAGAGGTTTCTCAAATAAATGCTCTGTCTTCCCTGTTGCCTCTTCCCTTATTTTAATATTTCTGGTGTTTGAGTCTCTTTGTTTTTTACTGATCACAGTAGGAATCATTAGAGACAGAGTCAGCAAGACTGAGAGATCAGTGAGTCCAAGGAAAGGGAGGAAGGAAAAATTGCTCCTCATAAGCGCATTTTTATAGGTTTTCATGGGCTACTTAATCATCTTAAGAAACTTGTCTCAGAGCTCAAAACAACAAAAACCTATTCTCTCACAGTTCTGGAGGCCAGCAGTCCAAAATCTAGGGATGGGCAGGGCTGTGCTCCCTCTGAAGGCTCCAAGGAAAATGCTTTTTGCTCTTCCAGCTTCTGGTGGCTCCAGGAGCTCCTGGGTTTGTGGCAGCACAAGTCCAGTCTCCTCCTTTGTCTTCAGACAGCCTTCTCCCCTGTGTATCCATTTATCACTGGAATTAGGCCCAACCTGAATGCAGGCTGATCACATCTCAGAATCCTTAATTAAACCTGAAGAGATCTTTTTCCAAGTTAGATCACATTCAGAAGTTCCAGGAGTTGGGACTTTGACATGTCTCTAACCCACTCCAGTCAGCACCAGATCAGTATCTAATAGCAGTAAATGAGAGGATTGCTGTCTCAGATGTGAGGGGGATGATGTGTGGGAAACCAGCAGCGTGAAAACAACTCTGAAGTCATTTTATTTAAAAGATAATTATAGATTGTGAATATTTTCTTCAGTTGTAGAAACTAGATATTTAAAAATGTGAACTCAAGGTCAGATCAGTTTGGTTGGAGATTTTGCTCCTCAACTGTATTCATCTTGAAGAATCCTCTAATGTTTTCATTAAAAATTTTGAATATGAAAAACTCAAAATTTTGGAATTTGAACCTTATGATATTCCTTTGAAGTAGAAATGCCATGTTTTTCTTTTTCCCATTTTACAAATGTGGAAATGGAGGTTAGTTTCTATAATGAATTTTGTCTGAGGTTACAAGTCATGAAATAATACAGATGAACCCTAATGTCACAACTATAAAGCTTATGTTCTTTTTAATGTATCTTGCTGAGTTTATTACTTTTCTATTTAAAAGAGCAGACCTCATTGTTGTGTCATGTTTCATAGGTTTCTTGGTTTGGAATGTGAACATGAAGAATAAAATTTTCTTTTTGCAAAATAAGCCACAAATATTTACACCAGATTGCCGCCTCTCTGCATAGTCTTTGTTTGAGGTCTGTCGGTTCTTTGGTATGACTTTAAAACATAGAATTCTTCAGTGCATTACTGTTAGTCATAAAGACAGGTCATTCATTTGTAGAACATCTGGTTCATTCTGCTTTTGGGGACCCAACATAGTAGATGACAGTGTGTAGCTATGATTTCAGGATAAAAGTTGGATGAAACTTTGGATCTTTGCTTCCCCCACATATTTTAAATTGAACTGTCTTATGATTTTTAAAATGGAGCAATCATCAATTTTTAAAAATTATCTTGAAATTGGTAGAAGTTGGTTTAGGACTAGAAAAATAAACTTCAGTAGAATACCTAGCACTTTTACCAGTACTCCTTGTGGAGAAGGCTCCATTGCCTAAAAACATCGCTGGCGGTTTATTAATTAGATTTTTGGGCCTAACCAAAGACTGAATCAGAATCTCTGGGGCGAGGCTTTATGAATCTACATTTTTAATGAGTGTTACTTGTAATTGTTTGGCATTGATGTGGTAATCAGGTAGTCAGTTCTCACCACAACACTGAGGCCTACTGAGGACAGTGTATTGGACCCTGAGTAAAGGAAGAAGGTAAGGTGACTTCACAGTAGAAACTCTAACAGCTGTTAAGTGCAGCAATTTCTATTAAAGAGATTTTCTTGTTGATGTGATCCATTGGGAACCAACTCCAGAGATAAAGAAATACTGAAGGTGACCCGAGTTGTTGGAAGAATGGTAGGCAGGAACATGAAACAGAATGGATTAGGTTTTACAAGTTTGCATTCCCAACCCGAAAGAGTTACAGTGGACATGTTCAGAAGGCAGTTGGATATCATGAAAATGAAATTAGTTAAGGTGGTGGCTGGAGAGACGGGTTTGGTGGTCACTCATTTATAGATGTGTGCTGGGGCCGCAGGACTGGGTTCGTTCTGTCAGCTGAAGAGAAGAGGCAACCAAAGGTGAAGTGGTGGTGAGCCCCCGGGACTGAAGGAGAGGGGCAGCCGCCACAGGATCGAGGGGCCAAGCAGGCAGCTGCAGCCTGAAGAAGCCAGAAGGGGCTGCTTTCAAGGAGATTGGAGGCAGATAAATTTTACAGAAGTATTTTATGGCACAAATAGATTATGTTTCTGGGTAAAATAAATAGAGGACTGAGAAAAAGCCTAGCTAATTCAATTTGGCACTTGGGAAAAGTTTGTGGTTGTGAGCCAGAACCCCCAAGTATTTTATCCAGAATTAAAATAGTATAAGTCAACATATATTGAACAAGATAGGCTATCTGGAAACTTAACTGATCCTGACCAATGATCAATAGGTGGGTGACTAAGGAGACCTGGGAAACACCATAGTGGCACGTGGATATATTCTCTGCTTTGAAGGATACTTTGATTACCTGAAGAAAGAATGTGGTGTCTTGAAAGTGAGGTCAGTACTTGGCCAGAGTAAGTGGTATTGCTATTACCAGAGCACTCCATACTCTGTTGTAAGATAAAGGTTCTTGTATCACCAGAGTAATTACCAGACTGTGAGATGATTCTTGAGGTCCCTCAGTAATAAAATCTGTGATTCCTAATTATAACTTTTTTCTCTACCATATGGGGAAATTCTGAATGCTAAAAATAGAAATGAAGAAAAAAGAAGAATCTCAAGTGCATATTGCTAAGTGAAAGAAGCCAGTCTGGAAAAGCTACACACCGTATGACTCCAGCCATGTGACAGTCAGAGAGAGGCAGGGCTGCGGAGCAGGAAGAAGCTGCGTGGTGAGGGGGCAGGACTGCTAGAGCACTGGGGCTTTTTAGGGCAGTGAAAGTTCTGTGTGACACTGTACCTGGATACATGATACATTTGTCAGAATCCATAGGATGAACACCGAGAATGAACCCAGATGTGAAGTGTGGACTTTGAGTGACAGTACGTCAAGCAAGGCAGGTTCATCAGTTGTGACAGGTGTTACAGCTCTGGTGCAGGAGGCTGGTAGTGAAGGGGGCTGTGCTCCCGTGGGGAGGGAGGCTATGGGATCTTGCTGTACTTCCTGCTTAGTTTCGCTATGAACCTAAAACTGCTCCTAAAAATAAAGTCTCTTTTTAAAAGCAGAATGGAATATTCATATCTCAGTTGCTCACCTATTTTGTACTTTAACACTTAATAATTTTCCTTTCTCTCATAGACCTGCAAGGCTCTTGAGGGGTATTAGAAATCTAATGGGTTTGTGCCTTTTGTAATGTAAAAGAGAAATTGTGAATACAAGAGAAAAAAAGTCAAATGTTTTGAAATTGCAACTTATTTTCAGTTAACTAGAATCTTAAAACATTCAGAAAACTTTGAGCAAATAAAATACTTCCTAAAACACAGCCATACAGAGGACTTCTCTGGTGGGCCAGCGTTTAAGAATCCGTGCTTCCACCGCAAGGAGAACTGAGATCTCATATGCTGCCCCTTAAGGCCAAAACATTTTTAAAAAGAAACAAAAGTTTAAAAAAAAAAAAAAAAAGGCACTACACACACACACACACACACACACAGAACTTACATAACTTACACACAGAATTTATCTTTGATTTGTTAGTGTTCATTTTGACACGACACTAGGGCCAGTCATTCAGCAAAATTATTGAGTGACTTCTCTCTGCCTTAAGACAGGTAGCAAGTGACAAGGTGTTCATTGTCCTCTCATTGAGTGAATAACCTAGAAGACATTGAACTGTTCTGTTTGTGTCACTTAAGAAAGACCTTCTTCAGCCCTTCAGTCTAAATGAATAAATGAAGTCTTTTCTGTTACTGTTCTTCATAGTACTTGATTTTCTTCTTTCAGATGGCAGTTATTATAATTATTTTAAGTTACGATTCATACAGATTATTTGGGCATTTGTTCTGCTTAATTTCTCTCCCTGTGCTAGGCTGTAAGGAACCAAGCGAATCAGTTTTCCATGTGCATAGTTAGCATTCAGCAGAGACTTTTTGAATAAGTGAATGGATGAGTGAATGGTGACTGCCTTTGTGTTTCATAAGTGCACGATGCTGCCAAGTAAGCAGATTTGGTCTCCTGTAAGGTTATGGGCCTGAAAATGAGTAGGAAGTGGTATGAATATTCAGTTCTCCTCAGAGGGCAAGTAGGATATATATAGAAATTTTTCCTTTAATTTGAAAATTGGAAAGTTATTCAAGACTTCCAGTGATAAGAGTAAAGGAATACCATTCAGATTAAAGTCGATTCCAAAGTGAATCAGCGCTTCCCTAATGGCTCAGCTGGTAAAGAATCTATCCACCCCTAATGCGGGAGACCTGGGTTGGGAAGATCCCCTGGAGAAGAGAAAGGCCACTCACTCCAGTATTCTGGCCTGGAGAATTCCATGGAATGTGTAGTCTATGGGGTTGCAAAGAGTCGGAACCGACTGAGCGACTTTCACTTTCAAAGTGAATCAGCCAGAAGGTAGAACAAGCAGCTTTTCCAATTAAATTAGATCCCAGACACTTGCTTCTTGTTTCTTTACTTGTTTTCCGAGACTAAGGTAAAATAAACTATAAAAAGAGGAAAGTGCTGTGTTTTTTAAATGTTTTCACTACCACAGAAAAAACGAGTTCAGGAACACTTCCCTGCATGAATCCTGGGGTGGAGCCTGCTTAGTTTTCTTCCTGGAGTTCCTGCCACTCCCATCTTTCAGGTTGAAATGCTGAATGAACATGTAGGATGCAAAGGCTGTTTTGGATTGGTCACCACCTTTCACTCAGATCAATGGTAGAGCACTGAGAAAGCATGGCACATTGCTCTCAGAGCACCGGGAACCCTGAATGTCTCTCTTCCAAGTGCTTTTATGAAGTATTTCTTAATTTCTGTGAATTTTTCTCTTAATTTTTTTTTTTATTTTCAGGTGTTGGTAAATCATGCTTATTGCTACAGTTTACAGACAAGAGGTTTCAGCCAGTGCATGACCTTACTATTGGTAAGTGTTATAAAGAGATGAGACACATTCACAGGTTTGGGGTGGTGGACATGGAATGTGCTAGAGGGCTCATTGCATTAATAAGGAGTCAGAAATCAGTGAAACTAGATCTGTTGCTGTACCGGAGTTTAGTCTGCATCACGGTTTAAAATTGTGTCTACAGTAAAAATAATATTACACAACTCTTTAAGAGTGGTTGGAATGCAGCAGACAATCATACTTGATCTTGATTGTATTTAACAATGGAACAGAAGATTGGGAGACAGTGTATCTCAAGACGGCTGGGAGCAGCAGAGACTGGACCGGTTTGTTGGAGTTCGGATCAGGGCTCTGCCACTAGCTGGACACACCCCTTCCCCACTCCATGCCTCCGTTTCTTTGTCTGTAAAATGAGAAAAGTAGTAGGACCATCTCACAAAATCGTTATGAACAGTAAGTGAGTTAATAAATGTGATGCATTGAAACAGTGCCTAGCAGTGTGGTAAGTGCTCCAGGCCTGCCTGTAATTATTAATCCAGAAAAACTACCATCAAGCATTTTTTAGTTTCCTCAATTGTGAAGAATAAATGAGAGTTCCTGGTAAGAGATGGTCAACAAATTTTAGCTATTCTTACTGTTAGCTCTACTGGTTGTTTTTAGTGATATTATTCATTAATATGCAAAAGTATAAAATTAAGTGAAAAACTAAAAACTTTAAGTGTGCTCTTTCAGGGTTCTTAATCTGTTTTAAAAAATTATACCCCAAAAGCTAAAGAATCTAGGTTTCTTCTTCTATGGCTGCAATAGAGATTAGTCAACCATGTATAAATAAGGTAATTGGAAATCTAGTTAAAGTTTGCAACTGATAGCTTAATGTGTATTTTCAGCCAGTGTCTGCTTGTTTTCTATAGGTATCATTAACTCACTGTTCATAACAAGTCGATTCTCATGTCCTGTGTATTTTTAAAGTACCAAATCGAAGATACAGTTTATAAATCAGATTGTTTGATCAGTTGATGGTATTCACCCAAGCCTAATGTACTTTGTGCATATTAAACATCTTTCCTTACTGGCTACTTATAGTAAGAACATGCAGATTCCATTTTCATCTTGATAGTTTTAATTATATCTGCTAATGATGGGTAAGACAGGTGTTGCTCTTTCATGCTGATTCTCATGATACGTTTTAACTTGGGTGAGCTCCTTTTGTGTAGGATCTGTTCTTTAATAGGTCTGCACCTTGAGGCCACCTCTTAGGCATGACTCAGTCCTGAGACAGCTAGCCAGTTGTTTTTTTTATAGGGTGCTGTCAAAAGTGTCTTCCTTTTCATTGAAGCACACCCTGTAGGGAGGATAGGCCTGAGCCTCACTGCTGTCAAGATAGGCTCTGCTGCGAAGAGAGGTGGGGAAGTAGGTCGGAAGGAGTTCTCAGCAAACCATAACTCATGTGACTGCACCGGCCAGCTTCCCTCTGGGCTCGCTGATGGGAGGCCCTGGGAGTTCAGAGGAGAAAAGCAAAAAAAGCCAAGGGTCTTCTCCCCTCTCTGCCAGGATTTACTGTGTGTCCTCCATGGCTTCAGTACAGGCCCCTGCCTGTCAGAGTCACTGGCTGTCTGGTTCCTGGGCTCAGGAAATTCTGGTTTCTCTCTCTACCCCCGCCCCGGCTTGGGGACAGCAGCAGCTTCTGGCTGTTACTGATCTCTGGGTTGCATTACCTTCTGTTCCTTGGGTTTCTCAGCCCTTCCTTCAATGTAACCAATTCCATACTTTAAATCCCCTCTGTTTTAAATGCTTAAGTATGGTTTCTATTTTTCTGGTTGGACGCCAACTACTATATTCATGACACCCATCACGAGAATTTCTTTTTCTGACATAGAAATCATTTAGAAGGTCCTTAGTACATACTTTTTCTAGGAGTGTAGAATGATTGCTAAAGTAGGTATGAGGCAGTGTCTTGATCCTGCTGCACACTTGCCTTTTGCTTGATGAATAGAGGAAGGTGACAAGGTTAAGGTTGGTCGTGATGAAGAATTATTAACTGATAGCAAAGAGGAAATAAAAAGCAAGGGAAGACTATATAAAATGTTCCTTACCCTTTGACTGCTATCTCAGTGAGAATTGTGCCAGAATCAAAGAGCTATCTATAATAGCTTCCTGGGCACAATTTCACTGAGGATCCAGACTCCAGCCTTGCCATCCAGAGGATGCTGGACCAGCAGCATCAGCATTGTGTGGGAGTTGTTACAGAATCTACTGGCTCCCATTCTGCAGCTCAACAGGGTCTCCAGGTGATTCACAGGAACATTAAAGGCTGAGAATCACTGGATCAGTGGCTTTCGTGAGTATGTGTGTGGATTCCCCAGGTGGAAATGGGCTTCATATTGTTGGCCCTGTGCACACGCCCACACACATCCTGGCCCCTCGCTTCCTTTACTTGCGCTTCTTCTGAGATCCTGCTTCCACTGAGCTCCTCATCTGCACAGTCCTGCCCAGGACCTTTCTGTCACCAGAGTTTGGAACTACTCCAGAGTCCTGGATTCATGCAACTGGCTATCTGACCACCCCTGCCATCCTTTCAGCTCACGCACCTGGTTCCTAACACTAAAAGCTTATTTACCCCATCAGATGTAAAATCCATTGATTCTGCCATCTTTGTACTCTTACCTCTCTTGCTTTCTTATTTCTCCCCTTACCCAGCTTCAATTCTAAGCCTTATAGTTATATCATTTTAATTACCCCTGTGTATACCCACGGCTACCTTGTCCCCCCTCTTAGTTACAGCCCACTCATTCTCACTATGTTTATTTTACTTACTAGTGGACAGTTTGACAAGTACTGATCGAGAAGCTAGGCCATTTACATGTTCATTACACCTTGCTTCCTCTCTCCCCGACTTTAAACCATCAGCCTCTAAGAAATGACTGCTGAAAGTGAAAGTATACTCTTGGGGAAAAGGTGGTATGTTTCCCATATCAGGTGCCCCACAAGAGATCAATTAAAAGTATGCCTCATTTATTTGGGGTTCAATTTTCTGATAAAGTTATTTAGAATGTCATTGCCAAGAACTAGGAAGATAGCTTAAAAAAACCTTCTGAGCATCCAGTTCAGATCTCACAAAGACCATTTTCCTGATCCTAGAACATAAGGATACTTTCCTGACAGGTTGTGATTGTTATGCTGCTGCTGCTAAGTCGCATCAGTCGTGTTTGACTCTGTGCAACCCCGTAGACGGCAGCCTACCAGGCTCCTCCGTCCCTGGGATTCTCCAGGCAAGAACACTGGAATGGGTTGCCATTGCCTTCTCCGTGTGATTATTATGAAAACACTGTAAAAATCCAAAGAAAGTTAAATTCCCCATGTAAACTTGCCTTTGGCCCTCCAGTAACCACTGTGAAGAATTTGGTATGTGTATCACCTTCTAGGGTTTATTTACTTTTCCTCCGCAGATGTACTAAAGTACCTGTTCTTACCTTTGCCTTGACTGCAGCTTGTGAATGACGTTAATATTTGTGAATTGGAGGGAGAAAAGTTGCTATTTGACTTTTCAACTCTGTAGTTTTTAGTGCAGCTGAACTTTTAAAAATATGTTTAAGAAACACTTCTGTGCCTTTTCTTTGAATTCTGTGGTTGTATCTTTGCCCTCTCTACTACTAGTTTTCTTTAGTCAAACTCATTGATGCTTTTTGCTATGACTTTCAAGCCTTACTAAGGAAGGGATCCCCTTTCGTGTGTATGAATTATATACATATTCTTTAAAATATTCTTCTCATACTATAAATTTATACTTCATCTGGTATATGGTCATGAAGGTTATTTTCTTTAATCCCTACATAACTTGTGGCCCCACACCATTAATTAAATGAGGCATTCTTTCTTTCTTATTTGATTTAGCTTTCGTTATCTGCTAAATCTCTGTATATATGTCAGCCTGTTTGGGGACTCTCTCTCTTTTTTTCTATTTCATGAGGCAGTATCATACTGGCATTTACAGTCACTTTCTAGTTACTTAATGTGTGATTGACGGTTTTCCTTTTCTAAAAATTTTCTAAATTTCTAAAAAATTTTCTGAATTTTCTAATTTTTGTATATTTGTTCTCCAGTTGAACTTTAGTCTGTTTGCCAAATTGCAAAATTTTTAGTGAGGCTTTTAAAATTTGGTAGGAAATATATTAAACTTATGGACCAGTTTAGACTTCCCTGGTGGCTCAGATGGTAAAGCGTCTGTCTACAATGCAGGAGACCCGGCTTCAATCCCTGGGTTGGGAAGATCCCCTGGAGAAGGAAATGGCAATCCACTCCAGGACTATTGCCTGGAAAATCCCATGGACAGAAGAGCCTAGTAGGCTACAGTCCATGGGGTCGCAAAGAATCGGACACAACTGAGCGACTTCACTTCACTTCACTTCATGGCCCAGTTTGGAGACAGTATATGTTTTTACTGTATTAAGATTAGCAATTTATACACGTAAGATGTTTTCTTTTATTCCAGCTTTTAAAATGCTCTTCAGTAAAGTTTTACATAAGGTCTTATGCTTTGACATTATTTTTGTGTTTTATGGATTTTGTTGCTATTATAAGCAGGTTTTCCCCACCATTATTATTGTTTAATTATTTTGCATGTTCTAGGTAGACATTTTGGCCTTATCTGTAAGTCATAGTTTTTTCTTAGCTAGTATCTATACCTTTTGTTTTTGCTAGTATCTATAGTTTTGTTTCTAGGAGTATCAGCCTTCTTCGCCACCAGTCTCTGTTTTGAACTTCTGCAGTTTCTAAGTTCCAGGAGTAGATCCTTTTTTTTTTCTCAAGACGGTCTAAGGAAGGCTCCTTATGGCTGTTAACTTGATACCAGCCCTGCTGTCTGCTTTGGCAGTGCCATCTGCGGGGAGAAGCCTCACCCTGCCTCCGCACCTCCACGTGCCCTGGCTCTGGCAGGGGGCCCTTTCTCATTGTGGCTGTCAGCAGTAGTCACCTCATGAGTGTAAAGTCATCATTAGTTAGAAATCTTGGAGTATAGTATGAAATAATAATGGATCCATACAAAATACTTACTGTGTGCCAGGCAGTAAGTATATGGTAACTAAGACATGTGGTAACTTTATTTTAAATTGAAGTATAACTAATTTACAATGTTAAGTTAGTTTAAAGTGTACAGCAAAGTGAATCAGTCATACATATATACATATATATGTTCTTTTTCAGATTCTTTTCCATTATAGGTTATTACAAGATCTCAAGTACTGTGCCCATACAGTAGGTCTCTGTTGTTTACCTGTTTTAATGTAGCAGTGTGTCTGTGTTTACCCCAGACCCCTAATTTATGTCTGCCCCCATCCCCGTTGACATACATAAGTTTGTCTTCTGTGTCTGTGCTTCCGTTTTTATAAATAAGTTCGTTTGTATCATCTCTTAGATTCTACATATGTAATAACTCTTAATCTTGAAGAAATTTTGAGATGGGTATCATTAATACGATTTACAAATAACAAAAACTAAAGCAGAAGAGATACAGTAACTTGCTCAGAGTCACACAATTAGTTGGTATTGGTTGTTTAATACTAAATAAATATTTACTATGCAAGGATGCAAGCACTTACTCTACAAGGATGATCACGATCCAGAGGTAATTTAGAAAGTGTGTATTTACGCTCAGAGTGTTTTGTCCTGGAAGGTTGGAAGTGAGTAACATCTGAAAAAATAAGCATCACTCCCTGACAGTGTCAGGTAAATGAGGCCTGGCCTTTGGCTCCACAGATAATTTCTCTGGCAGCCAGAATTGGCTGGAGAGGCTCAAGGGCGTAGGGGATGATTTTTTATCTCATTAAAAAAAACCAACTTTCTAAATTAGCTTCTTAAGCATACACACACACACACACACACACACACACACACACATACACTTAACTAAAAAATTAAAAATTTTTACAGTCCAGAGGAGATGTGTAAGGTTTTGGGTTTTTGTTTGTTTCTAAAATTTCTAGGACACTTCAGCTTTCAGCATTTTCTTTTGCCACATAATACAAAGGTAAAGCCAGCACTGAATGAACCCAGTTATGAGAAAGTAAATTGGAAAGAGTTATGGTTTTGAAGCTAAACTTGAATTCTTTGTTTCTGTTTCACTTGATAGGAAAACAGAAATCATAGGTTTTCAGTAATCCACTGTGCTTGTCAGTTTTTTCTTACCTCATTCCTGGATAATATAGTAGTAGCCTTTTAAAGCTAGTTTCTTGGCTTGTTTTTGTTCTCTGTCCTGATCCTATTAATAAGTGAAGTTAAAATGGCAGTCTTTCTGTATTTTCCTGCTTTAGAAACAGTCTTGATTTTCAGGTAACATGGTTTTAAAATTAGGTGTGTTTTTAGAGGCAGAATCTTTGAAGACTTTTTAAGCATCAGTAGTCTCTGTGTATATAACTTTGAATAAAGGGCTAAATATGCCAAAACTCAACTGTGGGTTAAGTTAAGCAAAAGAATTATTAGAGTTTCTAGATTATTAGGGATATTAGAGTGTCTGGAGTTTTATGTAGAATCCACAAGAGGGTGGGGAGGTAGACTTGGAAATGGGCAGGAGTGAAGCGTCCTAAGAGGCTTGAAAGCAGAAACCATAACAGCCATCCTCCCGTCAAAGGACGGAATGGTTGCCAGTCAGTTTGAGTACCTTCATCCCTCTGCTCAGGGTGCTGGTCCGTGCCTGCCTTGCCTACCCATCCATGGTGTCAGTCAAGGGTCTGTTTCTAATTTGCCATTGTTTTTCATCAAATTTGACGTTACATATTGGATTTAAGAAATCTTGAATCCCGTTGAGCAGTGCAGATATTTTTGGATAGTGGTTAAAAGCCTTTCCATGACAGTGGGAGGAAAAGCAGGATTTCTCTCTGTAGCTACAATAGATTCATGAAAAGGCTTCCATTTTGTCAACTATCTCGCTGATATGTAGAATTTTGTACTTTAGGACATTCCTTTTAAATAGCAGGCATTCCAAAGAGCATCTGTGCCATCCTTAACCACTAGTTTCTTTCCTCAGCCCCTCATTTTTGTGTCACTGAGTAAGCTGGTGGATTGTTGTTTTGGGTATCCCCCCACCCTGTGGCATAGGCGGTATATGACCATATGCATATAGTTAGGTAGGTGTGTAAACACTATAGTGGTTTTATATGAGGTTAATTGTACAGTTTTGCATTTTTCTTTCTAGTACATCCTGACTCCTAGGTCTTTTCTCTGTGCTTTTCCTATATTTCTGAGTCTGAGAAACATACCATTAGTTTCTTTGTATTGACTTTGCCCCTAGTATGGAAAAAATAATAAAATACAGAATAAAAACTCAGTCGAGTTACATATCCTGAAAGGGTAAATCACCTTTCTATCTCACCTTCCTGATCACAGTTGGGGGAATTATAGGAGATGCTGAAATGAAATTCTGGCACTGGGCACTGTGCCCTTCCCTGGGCAACTAAAAGCTGTTTTTCTGCCAGGATGACATCTGGTTTCTGGGGACCATGTGTGTCTCCCCGTCACCCTGACTCTGATCTAAATACTAAAAGAACACACTCCAAGCAGTAATGATTTGGTGTAATGTAAGTGATAGACTTCTTGCAGAGTCTCCTTCACAGCTGTTTGCTCTTCTGAATTATCCCCTCTTTTTCTCCTCCTCCTATTGGTGATTGAATGAGTATTTTCAAAAGATGGTAAATTCAAGGAAAAAAGCCAAAGTAGTAAGCTGATAAGTGTAAAGTTTGTATTCCCTTAACCTGCAATCCTGTCTCCTGTAATTTGCCAAAAATCATAATCATAAGTTGAAAAATATATGCAAAAAATTCATTTCAGTATTAACTACTTAGTGACGATTTGAAAACAACCAAAATTTGTAGCAATAGAGTACTAACTTAATAAAATGCATGTATATCTAAAGATACATAATACACAGGACTATTATGTGGCCATTAAAAATAATGGCATAGTTTTATATAATTTTTTTTATTGAAAAAGTACTTTGTGGTGTGGAATAATGTATGACATAGTGACTGAAAAGCAAATTGCAGGACAGCATTAATGTATTCCCATTTATATAAAACTATATGGTTCTATATGTATTTATTCATGGTGAGAGGTCTGAAAATATATTTAAACAGTGGTCATCTCTAGTGAATGAACTTGGAGATTTCTTTCCTAGTTGATAACCCATGATGGAACTAAGACTATGATGTTGAAATTCATCTGTCCATTTTAGTGATTGTTAAACCACATTAATAGTTTTTAAGAAATTGGTTCTTGAATCTCATTTCTAGTTATTTTTAATATTATTGAGCCTGCAAAACATGAAGGCCACAGTTGATGTCTACACAAGACTCAGATATCTTAGTGTTAAATTATATTCTTAGCCTATGTCTTATGAATACCTCTGCCTTAACTTAAACATTTTCTAAGGATGGGAGCTATATTTGTTAATCTGTGTATTATTTGGCATAGCATGTCCTAGAAATAAGACATGCCTTAAAAAAAAAAATCCTTAAATGTGAAATATATTCCCACTAATTTGCCTAACAAAACACTTTCTGTTCTATTCAGGTGTTGAGTTTGGTGCTCGAATGATAACTATTGATGGAAAACAGATAAAACTTCAGATATGGGATACGGTAAGTATAGCGAAAATACCTTGTATGACCTCAGTAAAGTCATTTTGTAAAAGTACATTGTTGTGTGTTTGTTCAGTTTTAAGTTGTTATCTTAGGACTGTTATGGTTTGTTAGACATTGACGTTCCTGCAACCATGACATAAAATGTGGTAATAGGAAAGATTTATTTTTATCATGCAATATTTTCAACAGAGGTATGCTAGGTGTCAGGTATAGGGGAACATATTTGAGCAAATTCTCAGGCTATGGGATCTAAATAGAAGTGCTCCAGAAACTATGTTTTTAAGAAAAACAAGCAGTATGTCTAAAGTATACATGTGAATTAAAATATATGAATGTCAGTACCATAGAGTCACTTGATCTGATAGTTTATTAGTTTATTCTAAAAGTATGATTTAGTCCTGAGCACTTGATGCTACTTTGCTCCCAGTCCTGTCGTTTACATTCATCGAATGCCAGTTTAATGTCCTGTCACATAGTTTTTAATGGCAGTTTCTCATCTGAACCACGGAAAGTTATTTGCATGACTATTTTCTTTATTTTCCCATCTTCTGCATAAAAGAGAAGTACTTTATTGTATACATTTGATATGTAGAGACCTCAAAGAGCCTTTGCTTATGTGGCTTGTAGCTATCACAATCACTAGAGATTAAAGCTGAGAAACTTATAACAATTCATTATTGATTGATTATAGAATAATCCTGGTTAAACCCATTGTATATTAGGGTAAACAATGCAATTTTTATGAAAGTTGACTGTTTTCCCAAGACAAAAGGCTATTTTCCAGTGTGAAGGATGTCATTTTGTTACATTTTGAAAATTGTCTTTACACTCTGCTTAGTAGAAGACAGCTGGATTCTCATGTCGCCCTCTGCATCAAGTCTTTTGTGTGTTTTCTTGAAGTCTATGAAGAGAATGGCCCCGCCCATCAGAACAAGACGCAGTTTCCCCCTCAGTCAGTCTCTCCCCTCAGGAAGCTTCCATAAGCCTCTTATCCTTCTCCATCAGAGGGTAGACAGACTGAAAACCACAGTCACAGAAAACTAACCAATCTAATCACATGGACCACAGCCTTGTCTAACTCAGTGAAACTATGAGCCATGCCGTGTAGCGCCACCTAAGACGGATGGGTCATGGTGGAGAGGTCTGACAAAATGTGGTCCACTGGAGAAGGAAATGGAAGCCACTTAAGTATTCTTGCCTTGAGAACCCCATGAACAGTATGAAAAGGCAAAAAGATAACACACTGAAATAGGAACTCCCCAGGTTGGTAGGTGCCCAGTATGTTACTGGACGGCATCACCGACTCAATGGACATGAGCTTGAATAAACTCCGGGAGTTGGTGATGATGGACAGGGAGGCCTGGCTTGCTGTAGTCCATGGGGTCTCAAAGAGTCGGACACAGCTGAGGAACTGAACTGAACTGATGAAGAGAATACGATCTCACACAAATAGGTATTTAGGGAATGGAGGGCCTCATGGGCCCTTCAGGAGTCTCAGGGACTCCCAGGGGTCCAGGTATCCCACTGTAAGCACCACTACCTTAGAGCAGTTAGGACTTAATTCTTCACTGAACCCTAGTTGAGAAAACCCAAAAGGTTTAGGATGACAAACAGCATGTCTCTAAACTAGTAAATGAAATGGAAAATACAGGGAATTTTACTGCCACATGCTCCTGGTCTTTTTTTCTTCCTAATCTTGCAGTCTTAGTGTCTCACCTGTCACCTTTACTAGCCGTTACTGAAGGAAGGTACCTTGAAGAATATTCAGTCTCACAGACTGGATTCTCAAGAACACCGAGCGAATTTCTGAAGGCTATCATGAGACCTACGTTTCCTCATCTTTCCTGTGTGCCACACAGCCATCCCCAAATGGGAAACCCTAAATCTCTGCCTTGCTCTGTTCCAGAATCATATATGGGACTCTGTTTTTATGCTTCCTTGTTTCCTCTTTCTGCAGTGCAAATTTATGCATTCACCATTTCTTAGTGTTTCCCCCACCCCAACCTGTAGCATCTCGTAACTTTCAGGATTTATGTTCTTTGAAGCAATGAGACTTCAAAACTGCGTAGAAAAGAGAAAAGTAAAACATGCAAACTCCCTTCTTTCCTAGCGATTTTAATTAATGATCTCTAACCAAAAGGATGATGCTGTGAAAGTGCTGCACTCAATATGCCAGCAAATTTGGAAAACTCAGCAGTGGCCACAGGACTGGAAAAGGTCAGTTTTCATTCCAATCCCAAAGAAAGGCAATGCCAAAGAATGCCAAAACTACCACACAATTGCACTCATCTCACACGCTAGTGAAGTAATGTTCAAAATTCTCCAAGCCAGGCTTCAGTAATACGTGAACCGTGAACTCCCTGATATTCAAGCTGGTTTTAGAAAAGGCAGAGGAACCAGAGATCAAATTGTCAACATCCGCTGGATCATGGAAAAAGCAAGAGAGTTCCAGAAAAACATCTCTTTCTGCTTTATTGACTATGCCAAAGCCTTTGACTGTGTGGATCACAATAAACTGTGGAAAATTCTGAAACAGATGGAAATACCAGACCACCTGACCTGCCTCTTGAGAAACCTATATGCAGGTCAGGAAGCAACAGTTAGAACTGGACATGGAACAACAGACTGGTTCCAAATAGGAAAAGGAGTACGTCAAGGCTGTATATTGTCACCCTGCTTATTTAACTTCTGTGCAGAGTACATCATGAGAAATGCTGGACTGGAAGAAACACAAGCTGGAATCAAGATTGCCGGGAGAAATATCAATAACCTCAGATATGCAGATGACACCACCCTTATGGCAGAAAGTGAAGAGGAACTAAAAAGCCTCTTGATGAAAGTAAAAGAGGAGAGCGAGAAAGTTGGCTTAAATCTCAACATTCAGAAAACGAAGATCATGGCATCTGGTCCCATCACTTCATGGGAAA
>SJYX01002330.1:13526-70488 GCA_006410675.1 Oreotragus oreotragus | reverse complement strand
TGAAAAACTTGGCTTAAAGCTCAACATTCAGAAAATGAAGATCATGGCATCTGGTCCCCTCACTTCATGGCAAATAGATGGGGAAACAGTGGAAACAGTGTCAGACTTTATTTTGGAGGGCTCCAAAATCACTGCAAATGGTGACTGTAGCCATGAAATTAAAAGACACTTACTCCTTGGAAGAAAAGTTATGATCAACCTAGATAGCATATTAAAAAGCAGAGACATTACTTTGCCAACAAAGGTCTGTCTAGTCAAGGCTATGGTTTTTCCACTGGTCATGTATGGATGCGAGAGTTGGACTGTGAAGAAAGCTGAGCACTGAAGAATTGATGCTTTTGAACTGTGGTGTTGAAGAAGACTTCTTGAGAGTCCCTTGGACTGCAAGGAGATCCAACCAGTCCATTCTGAAGAAGATCAGCCGTGAGTGTTCTTTGGAAGAAATGATGCTGAAGCTGAAACACCAGTACTTTGGCCACCTCATCCGAAGAGTTGACTCATTGGAAAAGACTCTGATGCTGGGAGGGATTGGGGGCAGGAGGAGAAGGGGACGACAGAGGATGAGATGTCTGGATGGTATCACTGACTCGATGGATGTGAGTCTGAGTGAACTCCAGGAGATGGTGATGGACAGGGAGGCCTGGCTGTGCTGCGGTTCATGGGGTCGCAAAGAATCGGACACGACTGAGTGACTGAACTGAACTGAAAAGCAAAATCTATTACTTTAAATGCTTATTTTAAAACATTAAAGTTCTCAAAATCAGAAATCTAAGGTTTCACCTTAAGAAACCAGAGAAGAAAGACTGGATACAATATAAGGAAGAATACAATAAAGATGAAATTAGAAACCAGTGAAATTGAATACAATAATAATAGCAAATTTCACTAAAAAGTACAGCAGTTTATTTTAAAGAAAACAATCAATAAAGTTGATAAACTTCTAGCCAGACTGAAAAAATACAAAACTCAAGTCACCTTTATCAGGAAGGTAGAAGGTCATTACTACAATCCTCTCAGATATTAAAAGGGTTATAAAGGAATATACAAATGACTATATACTGAAAAACTTGCATGATGTGGATCAATTCTTTGAAAGACATAAATAAAAAATCAAGGAAAGGGTAAATTGAATAGTCCTATGTCTATTAAAGAATTAAATTCATAGTTGAGAATCTTCCAACAAAAGAAATGCCGATTGTGAATTCTGCAAAGCATTGAAAGTAGAAATAGTATTAATTGTACAAATCTTTTCCAGAGCACAAAAAAGGAAGAAACACTTCCTAACTCATTTTATGATATAGCTACCACCTCCAGTATTCTTGGGTTTCCCTTGTGGCTCAGTTGGTAAAGACTGTCTGCAACGTGGGAGACCTTGATTTGATTCCTGGGTTGGGAAGATCCCTGGAGAAGGCAAAGGCTACCCACTTCAGTATTCTGGCTTGGAGAATTTCACGGACTGTATAGTCCATGGGGTCGCAAAGAGTGGGACATGACTGAGCAACTTTCACGTGACTTTAACACCAAAATCAGGGAGCAATATTATAAGCAAAAGCAAAACAAATAAACACAGACACAAAAATCCTCATCAAAGTATTAGAAAATTGAGTCCAACAATATACATAAAGGATAACACAAGTTACCCAATTCGGGTTTGATAGATAACCAACTCAGGTTTATCCCAGGAAGGCAAGGCTGCTCCTATGTCTGAAAATCAATCGATATAATTCACCATATTAATAAACTTAAAAAAGAAAAACTATATGATCAACTCAATTGACACAGAAAAAGCCTGTGACAAAATTTAACATCCATTCCCAGACAAATTAGGAATAAAAGGGATGGTATGACAGGTGAGGAAAATAAGAAAGGAAAACAAAGACGAAACATGGCGCCTGCCAGCTCTCCTTCCTGGAGAGAACCCACCAGGCCCCTGCGCCTCATACCTACGCTGTGAACACATCTGGGCCCTGTTCAGGCGGCTGCCTCTGTGCTGGGCCTTGGGGAAGCACTCAGCACACAGCCTGTGAAAGCCATTCCTCTGTTCACCTGGCCCCTCCGGTCAGTCTTCAGACCCAGACTCTGGGGGCTCCTCTCTCAGGAACAGGTCTTAACAGCTGGCTGCCCGGAGAGAAACTCTGGGTTTTGAGTTTCCTCCTGGTTGTGAGTCGCTGGGCCACGGGTGGGGTCGGGGGAAGGTGGTGTCTGCCCCTCCTGCCCACTTCTGTGTGCTTCCCCTTTCATTTGCCCAGTGTAGAAGTGAAACTCTGCTTTTGTTTGGGGTTTTTTTTTCAGAGGAAAGCTTTCCTCTGAAAACTTGTCGGCTTAGCGTCGATGAGTCTGTGGGAAGAAGTGGGTTTAGAATTTCCTACGCTGACATCCTGAACCAGATCCTAGGTAACTCATGTTTCTTAATGTTTCTGAGCCACAGACTGATCCCCAGATAATCTGATGAATGCTCTGGGCAGCTCCCAGGAGAACACACACACACACCTGTGCGGCACTTCACAAAATATCTCTGGGGTGATGAAGCCCTTGCAGCCCATCCCCCAGCATGAAGCCCTCTCAGCCCCCTCCCCTCCTCCCACTGCCCTGCTTCCAGTATAACCATAAGGCTCTCTGGCCTCCTTTCCACCCTTCAAAGCCCGTGCCTGCTCTTGCCTTCCTGAAACCTTTCTAACAACCCCACCCTAAGCTGATCTGAGCCCCCTCCAGAGTCCTTTATCTGCACAAGCCAGTGTGTATAAGATGATTGTAAGACCCCTGCTTTTCTTGCCCAGGACTTAATGTTGTCTCCAGCCCACAAACTTTGCACACAATAGGTTTTCAATTTTGTCATCTGTCAATATTGTTTGGCTTAATCCCTCAGTTACACTTCACAGAGGCTCATCTCAGTTCAGTCGCTCAGTAGTGTCCAACTCTTTTCAACTCCATAGACTGCAGCACGCCAGGCTTCCCTGTCCATCACCAACTCCCAGAGCTTGCTCAAACTCATGTCCATTCAGTCAGTGATGCCATCCAACCATCTCATCCTCTGTCATCCCCTTCTCCTCTCACCTTCAATCTTTCTCAGCATCAGGGTCTTTGCAGTCCAAGGGACTCTCAAGAGTCTTCTCCAACAACACAGTTCAAAAGCATCAATTCTTTGGTGCTCAGCTTTCTTTATAGTCCAAATTCTCACACCCATACATGACTACTGGAAAAACTATAGCTTTGACTAGATGGACTTTTCTTGGCAAAGTAATGTCTCTGCTTTTTAATATGCTGTCTAGGTTGGTCATAGCTTTTCTTCCAAGGAGCAAGTGTCTTTTAAATTCATGGCTGCAGTCACCATCTGCAGTGATTTTGGAGCCCCAAAAAATAAAGTCTGACACTGTTTCCCCATCAATTTCCCATGAAGTGATCGGGCTGAATGCCATGATCTTTAGTTTTCTGAATGTTGAGCTTTAAGCCAACTTTTTCACTCTTCTCTTTCACTTTCATCAAGAGACTCTTTAGTTCTTAACTTTCTGCCATAAGGGTGTTGTCATCTGCATATCTGGGGTAATTTATATTTCTCCCAGCAATCTTGATTCCAGCTTGTGCTTCACCCAGCCTGGCATTTTCCATGATGTACTCTGCATATAAGTTAAATAAGCAGGATAACAATGTACAACCTTGACGTACTCCTTTCCCAATTTGGAGCCAGTCTGTTGTTCCATGTCCAGTTCTAAATGTAAATGCTTCTTGACCTGCATACAGATTTCTCAGGAGGCAAATAAGGTGGTCTGGTATTCCCATCTCTTGAATAATTTTCCAGTTTGTTGTGATCCACACAGTCAAAGGCTTTGGCATAGTCAATAAGGCAGAAGTAGATGTTTTTCTGGAACTCTCTTACTTTTTCAATGATCCAACGGATGTTGGCAATTTGTCTTTCAATATACGTTTCCATTCAGTTAAACTCTCTTAACTAGCTTGGCTACTCCAAGGTCACCTTCTTTTAATGACATTACACATGCTCCATACAACATGGTCCTGAGCTTTGATTACTCTGGGAAATGCTTTTAGGACTCAGCACAAAAAATGCCTTTGGGAGGAAAACTAAGACAGCTGGGTAGGGAATCACATCTCCTTTAACATATTAGAGGCAAGCATTGCCTTTACCCAAAACACAGCTTGTTTTTCTTGTATTTTTCTTTTCTTCACACCAGCATACAAACAGGCACACAGATATGTGCTCCTAGTCCCATAACATAGCTCTAAAGCCCAAACTGGATTGAAAGTGGGCAGCCGTGGGTGACCCTTTCAGTTTCTGGATTCTAAAATGCAACTAAGTAGAAGCAATACAAAATGCCGAATGCCAGGAAGCACGTAGCGGCGTCCTTGACGTGTAAACAGAATAAAGGCTGAGGGCGTCCTAAGATCTACACACCCGAAAGAGAGAAAGTGCTTACCTAGGACACCCGGAACCAGCAGGAAGGAAGCTTTACAATTGCTGGGAAGCAAGCAAGGAGCAGGCAGGAAGGTTTCCCTGGCAACAAGGAAAGAACATTGGAGAAGTGTGCGATCACTCTCTGCTTCACTCTGTTTGGGGATAGAGCCCCAGTCTCGGTGCCCGAGGCTGAAGGTAAACTCAAGGTTAAAGTAAGAGCTGCCACTTCCAGGAAGTTGACCAAGCTTTAGCACAATGTTGACTTCTCTGCCCGGGGTCCCATGAAAACAGATTGAGATTAGGACTTCCAGGATGAAGCAGGTCTGGATTTAAGTCTCATTTTTCTATGACTTGACAGTGGGTGAGTTTGGCATCGTTCCTTGACTTGCTAAAGTCTCTATTTCCTTATCTGTAAATAAAGATCTGAACAGTAACCACCTCACAGGTTTATGAGGAGCAGCACATGAAATAAGGCAAAACACTGAGCTCCATGCCAAGAATGTAGCAAGGCCTTCCTGTGCATAGGCCCCCTTCTCTCATAATAGTCCCAGGCAGTGGTACAGGGGGCTGGACGCTGGCACAGGGACGACACCTCACCCACTGCTCAGAGTTCAGGGAGGTATAATGAAGAACTGGTGGGTCCAGGAATGGTCTCAGACAAGCGGGCAGTGCAGACTGCTAAACAGGAGCTTCCAACCCCGAGGGAAAGGACACACACACAGAATGGTGCAAACAATGGATATGAAAGTCAAAGGGGGCAGGGCCACCTGGGGAAGGAGTCCAACCCGGTAAACCTCAGCTCGGCCCTGAGCTGGGGTTGTGAGAGCTGAGGCTCCTGATGCAACTGGGTGTTTCGGGACAGACAGCCCGAAGACAGCCTCCAGGCTGACCTTGATGGCATCTGAGGAACAGAGTAGCTAATCAGAATTCTGGTTTTTAGATGGAAGGGATTAGCAAACAAAGGTGTGAGAATTTTGAAGTGCTGAGTTTTAGCCACAACTTCCAGCATGTCATCCGACTGTACTATATAACTAGAAGTGGAAAGTGAGTCTTGCCTGGTCTGCCAGTAAATCACGGGAAATGTGGAAAAGGCAGGCTTTTGCAGAGCAGCAGACTCAGCTGAGCCCACCGCCCAGGTCTCCCGCTCGGGGCGCAGACAGTCGTCACGCTGTGATGTGGGAAGAGGGGAGGAGACACCGAGGACATCTCCACCACGTTCACCTCCAGAACAACCAACTCTCCATCACCATGTTCCTTCTTCTCAAGACTAAGCTGCCAACCGTGGCCTGTCGTTCCAGCTATGTGGTCTGGAACGTGCCCTCCCACAACCCGGAGCTGTGATGCCTGTGGCCCCGGATAAGGGACGGGACAGGCAGAAGATGGCAATGCCTGTGACCAGGGCTCTGGGCTTCCACCATCCTGCAGGGCAGGCCAGCCAGAGCCATCAGCACCAGGAACTTGCCTGACATGTTGAAGCTGGCCTGGTGTGTAAGCTGCCGAAACCTCCCTGGAGGCCCGCCCTGTGAGGCCAAGGACCCTCCTGCAGAAAGGCATTTAGACACAGCAAATGAAAACACAGTTGGCTGCAAGATTCTATTGAGCATGGAGGCATATTTCAGGCTGGTCTCAAACCCCAGCCCAGACCCTGCCAGGCCCTCTGCAGACCCTGACTTCTGTTCATCAACCCAGACTCAGTCCACCCTGCCCACAGCCCTGCCAGTGGCTATGGCAACCAGTCCCGCTCACCAGCGGTCTCAGAACCAGCCCCAAACCTGCCCTTATCAGCAACCCCTTCCAGTCAGGACGCACATGAGCCCTGCTGATGTGGGGGGTGGGAGAGGAGGAATCCCCACCCCTGGCTCGGCACCTCAGGCCATGTCCTCTGCCCTGTTCACACTGGCTCATCTGCACTGCCTCCAAGGCTCAGGCATGACACAGTGAAACCCTAAACCAATTACATTTCCAAGGAAGGGTAAAGCCTGCTACCACACGCCATGGTTGGTTTTAAAGGTGACTGCTGTCAACAGAGCTTGTCAGAGGAGGCCCTGAACTCCAGGACACAGTCCTGAGAAGCCCAGGGAGGCTGGAGCTGTCCTGGGGTGTGACCACCCTCCAAGAGGGCCACCCCATCCTCCTCAGATGGAGATGAGCTGCAAGTTCAAGTCCCAGATTTCACATGGTTCCTCCAAAGGAGACATAATGAAGAGGGAAAAACTTGGGTCAGGCTGGGAGACGGGTAAGGTGTTCCAGCTACGCACATCCAAAGTGTCCCTGAGAAAGCAGAGGAAGCATCACAGGGGAGAAACCGTGAAGACCACAGGAGCAGAACAGCCCCACAGAGCAGTCCTGAAAGGCTCTTAGACATGGACAGTGACCTCAGGGCTACCCCTCTAGGAGGTACAACCTAGACAGTCCTAAAAACAGGAAAACTGCCTCCCTCCCCCCTCATCTCAGGATACCAGAATTACTAATTTTTCAGTCAAGTGTTTTAAGTAGCTTCTGTGTGCATTACACTGAGTTTATTATTAAATAAATGTGTATTACATGTGAGTGTGCATACTAAGTCGCTTCAGTGGTGTCCAACTCTTCATGACCCTATGAACTGTAGCCAGCCAGGCTCCTCTGTCCATGGGATTCTCCAGGCAAGAACACTGGAGTGGGTTGCTGAGCCCTCCTCCAGGGAATCTTCCCAACCCAGGGATCGAACCTGCATCTCTTATGTCTCCTGCATTGGCAGGTGGGTTCTTTACTGCTAATGCCACCTGGGAAGCCCCCTCCACAACACATACTTATTGCTTTAAGACACTGAGTTTGGGGGTGGTTTGTTATGCATCAGTAGATAATTGATACACAGCCTGTGTTAAGTTGCTCAGTCCTGTCTGACTCTTTGTGCCCCCGTGGACTGTAGCCCACCAAGCTCCTCTGTCCATGGGGATTCTCCAGGCAAGAATACTAGAGTGGGGAGCCTATCCTTCTTCAGGGGATTTTCCCAACCCAAGGATCGAACCCAGGTCTCCTGCATTGAAGGCAGATTCTTTACCAGTTGACCCACCAGGGAAGCCTAACTTTTGTTGAATTCTAATTCCCTAAAATTGCCACAGGATTATAGTATATGGTACCTTTCTGTTACTCATTGTATCTACATAATTATAATCTTAATATATCACATTCCTCTAAACCTCTAGGCCTCTGAGACATGATTTTTAGGGCTGGTCACATTAGCACAGTATTTATCTATCACTAGAATGGAGGGTCTCCAGAAAACATAATCACCTATGGATACACCTTACTCTGACCATGCTTCCTGAAAATCTGTCAACATTTTAGTTGGCTTCTAAGTAACATGTTACAGTTCTAGAGCTCACATTCCAGAGCTTTCTCCTTCTCCCATGGTAAAGCAGAGACTAACAAGCCACAGCACCCAGTGCTGGACAATGGAGGCCAGTATACAGCAGTGGAACCTCTCCTCTCATGCTCCGGTATTGCATCCCTTTAGAAGTGGGCAGCACAGACCAGGTGGGAGATAATGACGGTCATCTAGAACCTGGGCAGCACTTAAGTTTTAGCTCTGCCCTCACCAGCTCTGAGACTGAGGGCTTCTCACTATTAAGCTCTTTGAAGCTTATAAATGAAATGGTTGAACTTTTCTAGAGACTTCATGATTTAATGTGCTATAGTTTCTAAATCTATATCTTTTATTCTAAATTGTCTTTTTAAAATATTTTAATTTTCCACCAAACTTTCCTATTTTACCAAAGTTCTCTTTGTTGCCTCCTGTATTTTTCTTGCACATATAAAAGGATGAACATCTGTGCTCCCTTTGGCAGCACATATACTTAAAAGGGCGAACACCCATGGGTTGCTTACAACAGACACTGTTGCAAACCCATCACATGACCTATTTTCTTCACTCCTCATAACATCCCTAGGAGATCTATTATTTTAATAATAAGACTATTATTATCATTTCCATGTTATAGGTGAGAAAACTGAGGCTTAGAGAAGGAAGTAATCTGAGTTCTCATGAATATTTAGTTGCACAAATATATTTTTAAACCAATTAGCATCACTCCAAACCCCAAAATTCACCATCGTGTGTGTCCCCACACTCCGTACTGCCTCCTTCAAGCCATCCCATAAACACACAAGGAGTACCTTGGGGCATTATTTGTCTGTTATTTTAATACACAAAAAGAAGAATGGAAGAAAAATGGAAAATTTCAGTAGAAAGTCTCTTACATGGCTGGAGGGAGATAGAGTAAGAAAAGATGATTAATGACAATAGGATAATCAATCCTCAAGCTCTAAAAACAATATTCAGGTAGCAATCAGTATTTTCTTTTCATGGCATTTGTTTTATCAAATATTTATATACATTTAAACATCATTCTTACTGCTCATGGAAAAAATTGATGTATTTATAACTCATCGGACATGAACCCTTGAGGGCAGAGAACAATTGTGTCCTGGCATCGAGCACAATCTCTGGTACACAGATCCCAGTGAGCGCTGGTTTAGTGGATGATTCTTTAACCACATCTGCACCTGAAAACAGGGAGACTGTGCATAACTACACCTCCTGCAGCACCCTTCTTATCCCCTGTCTCCAGGGTCTCTAGACCCTCAGCTAGCCTGGGAATCTATGAAAGAATTTACCAAATGCTCATCATTGTCACTGTTGCCAGCCTGCTGCCAAGGCCAGAGTTCCCCCACACTTTTGGTGAATGGTCCCTGCATTTGGTTGCAATTAACAATTAAGACTTATGCTAGTTCCCATATTCATTCCTCATTCCTTCTTTTACTATTAAAAAAATAACTGAAAATTTCATAACTATAAGCCTTTAAGGTACTCGATGAGAGGTTGTTGCTAAACCACAAAAGATGCCGGGATTCTTGGCTTCTGGAGGAGAGAAATTCAATCCGGGGCCAGTGACAAGGCTTGATCGCTCAGAATTTTTGTGTAATCAAGTTTTATTAAAGTATAAAAGAGACAGAAAAAGCTTCTGACATAGACATCAGAAGGGGGCAGAAAGAGTACCCCACTGCTAGTCTTTAGCAGAATGTTATATAGCTACTAGCAGTCTGCTAATTAAAGAGAGAAAATGTTTCAAAACTCAGAGACTGGCATCAGGCCCCTCACCCACAACGTGCATTTTGAGGTAACATTGGCACCAGGTGAGTTGTCCAAGGCCATAAAGTGATAGACACGAAGCTTAAAGAAAGGCAGGTTTCCAAGCAAATAAAGGCTCATTAACATAGCTTAAGGGAATTTTTGCATGAATAAAACACACTGGTTTGTCAAGTGCCAGGGTCCAGCCCCAGTGGATCCAGGGTGATTCGAAAGGGAGACAGATAGGCAAGGAAAAATTTATTTATTGAGAGATAGAAGATTAGATTAGTAAGAAATAGTATAGTAGGAAATTTAGACGGAGAAAAGGAGGCTGAATAATTTGGTTTACGGGGAAAGCCAATAAAACCTTGAGACAAGAGGTTTGCACCATCTACGTTAGGCCGCCGGCGCCCACTTGAATATCGAAGGGTGCCCCCCTTAGGCTCCCTTTTGCTTGGATCTTAGCAGCCAGGGCAAGTAAGTAGACGTGGTGAGTCTCCCCGCTCCAGATGGGAATTCAGCCGAAAAGGGGTAGAAAAGAACGACATGGGGAAGCCCAGCATCGGTGCAAGACTCCAAAAACTTTATTTTTCAATATCAGCTTATATACCCCAAGTTGTACATAAGGAAATAATGGAATATGCAGAGTTATGCTGGGGCAGCAGTCCTGACCCTCAGTGAGACAAGGCTTCCTTTTTGCATACCCTCCCGTATACAAAAGGTCTCAGGTGGTTTACACTACCTTCTGGCCAAGAGGCCTGTTAACATTTTTATGGCTCTCTTCCTGGATAATTGTCTATCAACCAGAAAACTCCTTTTCCCTAGAAGTGTTTTTTCTTTACTCTGCATCACCCTCAAAGTACTAAATAAAGTTACATTCCTGTAGAACAAAGGTGCAATGGGTTATAACAAAGAAAGTACTTAACTCAAAGATCTAATGTTGCTAATACCAGGTCTACTATCTGTTTTTCTATATACCAACTATATCTAAAAATAAAGGATATGAAAATTTGGCAGCAAGTATTGGCTCAACAAATGGAACCTTTAATCAGTCCTATTCTAATGATTTTGACTCCTCGGAAGCCCCTACATTCCTAGGATGTTTTAAGCTTCCTGTGCCTCCCGTGGTCGGGAGGCCTCAAACAATCACACGGGCAGCTGTACAAGTCTTGCAGGCAGGCTAGAAAGCCATCAGAGGGGTTTTTGGATTGAAACACTCGTATTATGCCCAGGAGATTTATTATCTAAAAGCTCTAAATTAATTTTTTTTTCCAGAAAAAGGTGGTGGGGGGACAGCCCCCTGTTAATGTCAGAAGAGTAGGTGGAAAGCATAACACAGTAAAGCAGGCAGACTCTGGTTTTGGGGGGTGGATGCTCAGGAAATTCCAGGGGGAACCCCTGAAGCCTGATCACGTCCTTGCGTTTTGTCAGGCTTCCTTCCGCATGACCTTNCCCTGTTAATGTCAGAAGAGTAGGTGGAAAGCATAACACAGTAAAGCAGGCAGACTCTGGTTTTGGGGGGTGGATGCTCAGGAAAGTCCAGGGGGAACCCCTGAAGCCTGATCACGTCCTTGTGTTTTGCCAGGCTTCCTTCCTCATGACCTTGTCATGGGTGGGATTCCTCACGCTGGCTCCGGGCACAGACAGTTTGGATAAGATAGTTCAGAAGAGGATACAGATTCCCAGGCTCCATCCCAGACCCAGGGAACCTGTATTTCTAAGCTCTCCAGGTGGTTCTGCTATAACTAAAGCACCAATCTCACCCAGCCTCCAATAAGAAACATAAATTCTCTCTCTGGCCCTGGGAAGCTGATGTCCAGCCTATGGTGTTCAGCCTCTTGGACAAGGAGCTTAGAGGTCCCCCAAAGTATTGTCCATCCAGCCAAGAGACCGAGTGAGCCTGTCTCCCCCATGTACCATGTTCAGCAACCTGAAGATCATGGTCACACCCCCACTGAGTCAATTCTTCTCTAATGAAAACTTCATTTCCTACAACCATCCTTTACAACACATGGATCTCAGCACATGGTGCCAGCTCCCTGCTGTTGCTGCTAAGTCGCTTCAGTCGTGTCCAACTCTGTGCGACCCCATAAACGGCAGCCCTCAGGCTCCCCCGTCCCTGGGATTCTCCAGGCAAGAACACTGAAGTGGGTTGCCATTTCCTTCTCCAATGCATGAAAGTGAAAAGTGAAAGTGAAGTTGCTCAGTTATGTCCGACTAGTAGCGACCCCATGGACTGCAGCCTATCAGGCTCCTCCATCCATGGGATTTTCCAGGCAAGAGTACCGGAGTGGGTTGCCATTGCCTTCTCCGGGTGCCAGCTCCCAGTGGCATTTTAATTTGTCTCTTTCCCTCTTAAAACATCGGAGCTCTGAATGTAATATAATGCTTTAGCTAGCAGAATGGAATATATTTTCTCCCTCGTTTTCCGAGGTATCTAATCTCTCTCTTGCTGCCTGATATCCCTGCTGTTTTCCCTCAAAGCAGAGCGTCTGGAGGCCTGAGAAGAGCATGTGAGGATGGGCAAACAGTGGTTGGNATTTTCTCCCTTGTTTTCCGAGGTATCTAATCTCTCTCTTGCTGCCTGATATCCCTGCTGTTTTCCCTCAAAGCAGAGCGTCTGGAGGCCTGAGAAGAGCATGTGAGGATGGGCAAACAGTGGTTGGCTCACCTGTTCCATCCTTCAGTCTCAAACCTCTGAATCTACCCTGACCAAGGCTTCAGACGTGCAAGATCGTTGGTGCAGCTGCCACTTAGACATTGAAGAGGAAAAATAAAACTTCCTCCAAACTGGGAAGGAGTGCTACATTCTTTTCACTTTGCTGTGTAACAAATTACCACAAAATTAGCAGCTTGAACATAGCAAACAAAGTTCCTCACAGTTCCTGAAGGTCAGAAGTCTGGGTTCCCAGTCCCTCAC
The DNA here is from genome assembly GCA_006410675.1 of Oreotragus oreotragus. Classification (NCBI taxonomy): domain Eukaryota; kingdom Metazoa; phylum Chordata; class Mammalia; order Artiodactyla; family Bovidae; genus Oreotragus; species Oreotragus oreotragus. The sequence continues at coordinate 58,050 of SJYX01002330.1, read as the reverse complement.
AAGGCTGAAGTCCAGCTGAAGTCAAGACTAGGCCTTGTTCTTCTTTTCTGGATCTCAGGATCCTCTTTCAAGCTCACACCGTGGCTGGCAAGATTCAGTTCCTTGCGGTTGTCAGACTGAACCTCCCCGCTCTGCTCCCCTCCCCCGGCCTCGTTCAGGCTGCTTACCCAGGAGACACTCAGCTTCCAGGAGCCACCTGCCGTTCCTTGTTATGTGGGCTCCCCCAAGGCCTCTCACCCTTCACACCTCTCCCATGCCGAACCCCCTCTTCCAGAAGAGCCCAGTCCCTTTTAAGAGATCAAACTGATCAGGTCTGGCTCACCCAGAATAATCTCCCTTTCTTAAAGTCAACATGCCAGATAAGATAACCCTAAGCCAGGAGTGATTGTCTGATCAGAATCCCAGAATCCACCCACACTGGAGGGGAGAGAACTAGACTAGGTCATAGGTCATTGGAGGCTTCTTAGAATTCTACCCACCCTAGGTGGTATATGTGGGCATAGAACAGGGGGAGAGAAAAACATCCCTGGTGGTCCAGTGTTTAAGAATCCACCTGCCAATGCGAGGGANTAGCAGCAGCAGCAGCAGCAGGCATCTGAAGGGGAGTCAAAGATCAGAGTGAAGTCGCAAGCAGCCCTCCTGAAGGCCGCCAGGGCAGGTCACCAAAGGGAGCAGCCAGGGAGTCTAGGCAGGGAGGCAAGCTTGACTTCTACAGCTAGCCTGACTGTGGGCCTGGGTCACTGGAGGAGAGCCAGACCAGCAACCAGGAAGAGGACCTGACCCCACGTGGAAGAGACGAGCCAAGAGACCTTCAGAACATTACAGCCCTGCCTGCTTCTGCTCACTCAGTTCCATGCAGCTTTCTCTGTTAGAAAAGAACTCTGAACTGGAAACACACAGTAAAGGAGAACACAGTTCAGCTCAGCCAGGTGCTGTAGTACAAAAGCGCTACACCTCACTTTTAAAACCAAGAAGATCTGGGTCTACGTCAAGGCTTCAAAATGTTTTCTGAACGACTGCATGTCAAAAGTGTTCACAGTAGTAACCAGTTTGTTTCTGCTTTTCACTTTCCAAGTGTGGTGATCCTTGAGAAAAGAGCCATCTTGACCAGCAGATGAGAAACACAAAATGTCAGATGTGCTGAAATGTGTGTAGAAAGCTGCACTTCTTGAAATTTTGTCACTGCCATAAACTAAGGAAGACTTAACATTTTCATATGATGATCTGTTAGGCCAACTTTTGTTTTTGTGGTCCAGTTTTTGTATTATACAGCACTGATACCAAGGAAAACTACAGTGAAGTAGGGTGACAAGACAGGAATGGTGCTAGCTATGTTTTTGTTTTAAAATGCAAGTAGAATCACAACACTCTCTCATCAAGTGTTTTAGTGACCACTTTTGCCATCCAAACTCTGTCCAGCCTCAACCCTTGGCCCAAGGTGTGCAGCTCAGAGCCACTGGGCTCTCCGTGTGATCCAGGCCTGTGTTCTGTCCCTGCTCCTTCTGTTGCAGGAAGGGGGACCCTTTCCAGGGCCCAAAACTGGGCTCTTGTCTAACAATCAGAAATGAATTGTCCGAAGAGACACATGTGCTGACAAAGCAAGAGATTTTATTGGGAAAGGGCACCCAGGTGGACAGCAGTAGGGTAAGGGAACCCAGGAGAACAGCTCTGCCCTGTGGCTCACAATCTCAGGTTTTATGGTGATGGGATTAGTTTCCAGGTAGTCTTTGGCCAATCATTCTAATTCAGAGTCTTTCCTGGTGGCACAGGCATTGCTCAGCCAAGATGGATGCCAGAGAGAAGGATTCTAGGAGGTGATCGGACAGGTACTGTCTCCTTTTGACCTTTCCCGAACTCTTCTGGTTGGTGGAGGCTTATTAGTTCCCTGTTCCTTACCAGGACCTCCTGTCGTAAAACAACTCAAGCAAATGGTTACTATGCTGCCTGGCCAGGGTGGGTGGTTTCAATCAGCGTGCTTCCCCTAACACTTCCTCTCCCTGGTGGCCCTTTCCATCCTCTGCAACACCCCCCATTTATTCAGGGCACCCCTCTTTCTGCCTGTCGTATCTTTCACCACACCCCATGTGTGTACTACGCACACTCAGATGTGTGTCTTGAGTGCAAACATAAGCAAACCGTAGGTGCTGCTGCTGGCTGCTCCTTGCTGGTGGCCCTTCTTTCAGATCCTTCTCTCCACACCCGTTCAGCCTCCTTCCCAGTCACCTCCTGTGAAAACCATACTGTGTCCCCTGACGTTCACTTCTCTCAGGACACAAGCAATAACAGCATACTGCAAACACTCCCATGGGGTGTGCCACCACACTCATCACACCTTTGAAGAAATATGCCACTGATCTAAGACACCATCTCACTACCTCAGAGATCCTAGGTTGTCTAGTAACTGCACACATATGTAAGGAACATGTATGCGTGCATGCTAAGTCGCTTCAGTTGTGTCCAATTCTTCATAATCCTATGGACTATAGCCCACCAGATTCCTTTGTCATTTAAAAATGATTATATTACTTATGGGATTCTCTAGGCAAGAATACTAGAGTGGGTTGCCATGCTCTTTGCCATGGGATCTTCCCAACCCAGGGACTGAACCCATGTCTCTTGCATATCCTGCATTAGGAGGTGGATTCTTTACCACTAGTGCCACCTGGGAAGCCCCGTCACTTATATTCAGGAATGTCTAAATACTATGCAATTTGATATCTACCTTGATAGCTATTTTCAAAAATACACGAACAGCATGTTCCTAAAAGTAAGAAATTTTACAATTTCTTTCTTTTTTCTCCCTTGCACTTACTGAGAGTAATTTTTCTTCTCTGGGAAGCACTTCAGTGGTTCCCTTGGTTACTTAATGAGAAGCCCAGGCCTGGGAGGGGCATATGGAGGAGACAGGTGGGATTAAGCAGCTCTGCAGCTGAGGTTCTTAAAGCTTCAGGACCAGCTAGAGGGATTGGGAGACTCAGGTGGCCAGATCCCAGCATCCTGGACACATTTCCAGGTCATGCTTGACAGAACCAAGCAAAGAGGGGTTTTCTTAGGCAGATTTTTATTAGTTGTTTAAGAAGATTGTCTATTTTTCTCTGACTCACCGAGAATAAAAGAAATGTAGAAGGCCACGGGTCCAGCTGCAGAGAGTGTAACATAAAGGAGTATACCCTGAGGGCCACTCCCACCCCAAGTGGTGTCAGCAGGAGGTAGAGACGGCAGAGTCTTCTGGGTAGAGATGACCAGCCCTGGAGCAGAAACTCCACAAAAGGGGCCACTGTGTGTGTTCATCGTGGACTGCCGGCACCGGCAACACTGCCAGGTACATATAGGAGGCTCTCAACAAATAAGTGAGTAAACAGTGCAGCTCGGCTGATGAACTGAGCTTTTCTGCTTCCATTCTGCTCTTCCCAAGCTTTGTTTCCTGCCACAGGAGCCTTGCGCTGGTGGGGTGAGGCCTCTCTGTGCGCTCTCTGCTCCTGGCGGAGCGGGAGAGTTTGGCTCAAGCCTGACAGACAGGCTGAGGCAAAGGTGAGATGCCAGGGGCAGCAGCTCGGAGCCATCGGAGGCTGGCAGCAGCCCTGGGAACACGGGTTACGAAACCCCAGCGGGAACTGGGTCTGGAAGGAGCCAGACCTCCAAACAGTATTGCAGAATGATAGCTGTATCATTTACTTTTAGTAGTTGATATTATTTAGTATTTTACATTTGGGCCTCTGATCAAACACGTGTTAGGTATGAAAAACAGCCGGCCTAACCGAAGGACTCTGGAAGAGCATTTCACTTCCCCCTGGCCTTGGTTTCCTTATCTGCAAATCAACTGTTTGTAAACTAAAGGGCCTCTGGGTCCCCTTCCAGCTCTGAGGTCTGGGATCTGCAAGAGGTTTTTTATTAAAAGCCATAGTGACTGGCCCTGAGCATATGGACTTGCTCTGCTGCTGCTGCTAAGTCACTTCAGTCATGCCTGACTCTGTGTGACCCCATAGAGGGCAGCCCACCAGGCTCCCCCATCCCTGGGATTCTCCAGGCAAGAACACTGGAGTGGGTTGCCATTTTCTTCTCCAATATGAAAGTGAAAAGTGAAAGTGAAGTCACTCAGTTGTATCTGACTCTTCGCGACCCCATGGACTGCAGCCCACCAGCCTCCTCCGTCCATGGGGTTAAGCAAAGCCAAATACCTACATTTTCCTTTTTGGGGTAAAAGCCAAAACTGAAAGCAACTAACAGATGCGCACGCCAGAGCCAGGCTTTCCCCAGCAGTTCCCTGCGTCCTTAAGTTTGGGGAAACATATTGTTCTTCAGTGTAAAGAATAGTACAGGTAGGCTGTGCTTTCTGGTAGGAATTGTTCCTCCCAGGCATTACAGGTAGCGCTAAGAGAAGCATTTCAGACACGTGCAAAGGGAGCACCCTGGGAGGCTGTGTGACTCAAGCACAAACACTCCCCAAACGTCCTTCAGGAGCAGAAAGCGCCCTGGCCCCAGCTGCAGACCTCTCAGGCGACCTCTGTGATGTTAAGCTACAGGACTGCAGCGCATTCTTGCTACAGAAACGCCTCCTGCTGTGTGATGAAAGTGAGAAAGGCAGACACACAGAGTGAAAGTGGCACTGAAAAAGACAAGTGAGCCCCCAGACTGGGCTGAAATGCAGGGGCAGTGCTGGGAGGCCAGCCCGTCTGGCTGAGGGCACACATCTGACCCCTCTGCAAACCGCCCTGCTCGGTCCCCATGGAGCGGATCAGGGAGGAAGGTGGAGGACGGTGTGCTCCCAGCTCCTCCCGCGGGGTCACCCTCTGGGGGTGGGGTCACCCCGCCCTCTGCTCAGCCCTCAGACCTGGGCTGCAGCAGGCGTGCCTGTCGCCATGTTTACACACGCTGTAAACGGTCCTTTCACTCAGCTCTTCTCACTCAGTCCATTTGACAGAGGCTCCGTTCCAAGACCCTGAGTGTCTCCCTGTCTAAGGGAAGCTCCGGAATCTGGGACGGATGTGGCAATGCTGGAAGAGTTCAGGAGAGGAGCGTGAGGGGCGGGAGAGGGGAGGGCTCCTTGCAGAAGAGAAGGTGGGGGAGACAGCCGGCAGGCCCCCAGCTTTCCAACTAGCTCATCAGATCTTTCTGTGAAACTGCAGGTGTGAGGATGGAGGACAGGTATCTCCTCTTTCTTAGGTGGTTTCGGACATGCTGCCCTGCTTTTGCATACTGTTCAACTGTGTGGCTCCGGTGGGAAAGAGGCCCTCAGAACAGGCTCCTGTGGGCCCCAGGGTCTGTCGTGGGGCCCACGACTGTCCACAAACACGCCTAGACTGGACTGGAATGACCCTGCGCTGGCAGCTCTCAGGAGAACATGCTTCGCCTCAGGGACAGAAGAGGAAAGGCAGTTTACAAAAACTCCGTTCCAAGACCCTGAGTGTCTCCCTGTCTAAGGGAAGCTCCGGAATCTGGGACGGATGTGGCAATGCTGGAAGAGTTCAGGAGAGGAGCGTGAGGGGCGGGAGAGGGGAGGGCTCCTTGCAGAAGAGAAGGTGGGGGAGACAGCCGGCAGGCCCCCAGCTTTCCAACTAGCTCATCAGATCTTTCTGTGAAACTGCAGGTCTGAGGGTGGAGGACAGGTATCTCCTCTTTCTTAGGTGGTTTCGGACATGCTGCCCTGCTTTTACATACTGTTCAACTGTGTGGCTCCAGCGGGAAAGAGGCCCTCAGAACAGGCTCCTGTGGGCCCCAGGGTCTGTCGTGGGGCCCACGACTGTCCACAAACACGCCTAGACTGGACTGGAATGACCCTGCGCTGGCAGCTCTCAGGAGAACATGCTTCGCCTCAGGGACAGAAGAGGAAAGGCAGTTTACAAAAGTGTTTACCCAGCTGGGAAATCAAACTCGGTCCTCTGTCCTCAGTCTTCCGCAGACCACCCATGTGGGGACACTGTTCAGCTCGAAGCTAGAGCTGATATTTTCAGAAACGGCCACTAATTTGGACTCAGCCCCAAAGCCCCAGGTCCACCCCGACTTGGCCCCACCCACGCTGCCTTTAAACACTCAGGTCCCCAGCGCCTGGGAGCAACAGTAGTCCTCCCTTGGAGGCACTGGCAAACAGAAAGCCAACAACATTGTATCTAAAACTAAACAGTTCTGCTGAGAATAATGGGGCTCTGGACATGGCTTCTGTGAAGCTTAAGGACAGAATTGGCAGCACATGAGGTTTTCTTCTTGTGGTGGCCCATGCTCTGCGGGCCTTGGGCACACAGCCCAGCTCGCTGTTTGTCTTGTGAAACTCGGATGATGGGTTAATTCCACTCTTCTTAATGAGATTAACAAGGTAAGTGCAAGATCTCTTGAGTAGTTTAATGAAAATTTTAACAAATTCTTCCAAAACCATTTCCTCAAAATCCAACTTTACTGAATTCCTTGGTTGAAAACTAACCCAAAACGATGTTAAAAACGAGCAAGGTCACAGTTCTGCCGTCTGCCATAAACCTTGTTGTGAACATTGGAAGCATCCTTACCCAGCTGAGCCCATGGAAATTGTGTCTTAATCTAACTGTTTCTTTCCATTTCTCCCAACTTCACATTACCAGAAGTATGCAGTGCCTTTCGAATGACATTTATCCAAGGTTATGATAACAAACAACTGTCCCTCCAGTGATGCATTTGTTCCGCACCTCCCAGCCCAAGGCCCTGCTCTTGCTTTTCTTTCAAATCTCATTTACTCTCAGTCATCTCGGCCAGAAAGTTCCTGCTTCAGAGCAGAAGGTAAGTACATTTTTTGTTACTAATTTCTCAGGTTCTTGAGTGCTTTGGACTCATAAATAGAGCAGTTAGGGAAAAACCTTGAGAAAAGATTATATTCAGAATTCCTAGTAGCTCATCTTTCAAATTATGTCCTTTCATCCTCACGTGGAGTACATTATTTTCTAATTAAACTGTAACAACAAAATCTTCTATGTGTGTATCAAACTAAACCCAATTTCCCTCCTGATGAATTTATTCTAAAGTCTTAGTTTTAAATCATCATCTAGCTCTAGTCAAGGACGATAGGCAGGTTTTCCTAATGGGATTATGAGTGGGAAAAGTCATGCTTCTTTTACCCCTGGAGAGCCACCCTTTTACCTGATGAACCTTCTGTTTTCACTCTGGCACTAGAGCCTAAGCATCTCTGCCATCGACATTCACATGTGGACTTTTTGTGATCTGGGGCAATTAACACTCTGACTTCCTTGTCTGTTAGTTCAATGGTCCCCTGCCTTCCTTGGCAAAAATATAGGGTGTAGGATAAACAAGAGTTAAAAGTACATTCCTGATCCCATTCTCCTCCAAAGCCCTAATCACTTGGAGAGCCATGTACCCACTACAGACTTGAGACTCTTTGCTCAGCTGGCTCTGTCACGGGGGAAAAGCATTCTCCAGAAAGGATAGCGCAGTCTTTTTATAAAAACAGCAAGTTGTCCTATTTTTATTTCCGTAAACTGCCTTGAGATAATCCTACTATTCATCCTCCTCCTAAACACACACACTTATGCACACATGTACATGCGCACACACACACGTATACACACACATATTCCTGTACACACATATGCACACATGCAAAGCTAAGGCGGGGAAAACCAAAAGAGTGATGTGAGGTGACGCTGAGAGCTGGGCCGTGACCAGGATCAGGACAGGCAGAGGGCTGGTCAGGAGCCTCACCAGTTCACGCGCTGACCGGAAAGGGCCGCTCACACCGAGGAGCCAGCCTGCAGCCACTAGCCTGCTGTGGCTGGGACAGCAGATCACACTCGGTCCTCAAGAAGAGCCCCCTTGGGGCTGTTCTATGTGGGAACACCGAGAAGGGGGCCCCCAGCAGAGGGGGCAGGACACTCTTGGAGCACCCTGACTTTTTCAGTGTCCTGGGTTTGGGGATTGGTGTGAGGGTAGGGGTGTCCCCTTTCAGCACCATCGCCTTCTCACCACTCTGGGCAACCCCAGGCAGCTCAGTGTAAAGAAAAAGGCCAATCTACCTTCATCTCGATAGTTTTCCAGGCATGTTTCCCACCTAAACATTTTAAAGGCCACATTGTACAAACACGGGCAGGTCTGTGCTGGGGGTGGCATCTGAGGCCAGGAAGTGAGGACAGGTGGTGGGAGCACAGGTAAGGCAGCTCAGGGACAGGGTTTCCAGGAGGCTCTGGCGGGTGGGGGCAGGTGGCCCTGGGGCCCCGGGAGCTGAGAGATAAGATGTGTAAAGGGCATGAGTGTCATCTCAAGAAGTGTGGCTGATGTTAAAATGATACTAAAATTCAGAAGACCGTTTACACTCATGGCTCCACATGCACTTGCCAATGTGCCGGCAATGTGTGTTGGAGCCTTGGAGCAAGATTTAGTGGCTCGAAGACCTTGAGCAAGTTCGTCTCTGAACTTCAGTTTTCTTTATCTATGAAACGGGTCCTGGAGCAGGGAACCAGGGTAGAACTTGCCCTCATACTTAACTGAAGCACTGCAGGAGAACCTCTCTCACCCTGCATTCTCTCTGACCTTTACCACAGAGACAACTGTAAGGGAAGCTGGGCGAAATCAAACTGCTTTTAAAGTACACATTTTAAGGAAGTGCTGGTGTACTGGAGAGTTTGCTCTTTTATATGTTAGAAAATTAATTCAAAATGCTAATCACATGTTTTAAGCTCCACACAGTAGACAACAAATCCCTTACAGCTATAGGTAAAGCTGTAAGGTGACAGAAATCAAGACAAAAGAATAGACAAAGATCAGTTGAAGCAAATAGAGAGCCCGTAACAGACCCACACAAATGCAACCAACTGATTCCAACTAAAGTGTGGGGGCAATCCAAGGGAAAAGGACAGATCTTCCAACAGGTGGTGCTGGGAGAAATACTCGCAAAATACATATTGGAAATGACTATTTTTCCCAAAATCTTCAAAGAAATAGTAAACTCAGCAGCGAGAAAACAAAGAATTTTAAAATGAACAAAAGGTAAGAACAGATGTCTACATATGGTAAATAAACATAGGAAATAATACTCCTCACCATTTATCATTAGAGAAATGAAAACTAGAATGACAATGAGATTACACACTTATTAAAATGGCTGAAATCCAAAATGCTGACACCACCAAAGGTGGTGAAGCTGTGGAGCATCTCATTCCTCACTGGTGGGAATGCGAAATGGAAGACACTGTGGTGGTTTGATACAAAACTAAACAGACTCTTTCCATATGATCCAACAATTGGGCTCCTTGGTATTTACCCAAATGAGTTGAAAACTCATGTTCATCCCAAGTACCTGCACATGGATATTTATAGCAGCTTCACTTATAATTGCCAAAATCTGGAAACAACCAAGAAGTTCTTGAACTATCTTTCAGCTATCAAGCCTAAAAAAGACAGGGGTGAAACTTAAATGCATATTACTAAGTGACATAGCCAGTCTGAAAAGGCCAGCTGCTGTATGATTCTGATTATATGATGTTCTAGGAAAAGGAAAACAAGACAGTAAATAGATAAGATGTTACCAGTGGTTTGGGAGGGACTGAAGGCTGTGAATAGATGTAGTACAAGAGGATTTTTGTACCACAGAATAGTGAAAATATTCCGTAAGATGCTATGATAGTGAATATATGACACCATGCATTTGTCAAAACCTATAGAAATTTATGGCATAAATTGTGAATCTTATGTTTTCAAATTTTTTTAAAAAAATCATTTTGGAGGTTAGACCATCTCAGGATGCAATGTAAGCAAAGAATCTGATTGTATCATCATAAATACATGAAAAAATCTCAATGCATGGGGTGGGGAGAAGGTGCTGATGTAAGTGACCTGGAAAATGAGCGAAAACAGTAAGATACAGACAATCTGCTCTCTAGACGACACAGTTCACCACAGGGATGTGGGCTATTGATCCTGAAAACCACTGCAAGTGTTTCTGTGGTGCACCTGCAAGTATGCACCTGGACCCAAAAATTAAAAGATGCGCCGGGAGAATCCCAGGGATGGGGGAGCCTGGTGGGCTGCCGTCTAAGGGGTCACACAGAGTCGGACACGACTGAAGTGACTTAGCAGCAGCAGCAGCAGCTGCATGTGGCAGGAGCTGGTTCTTCCCTGTTGGAACAGGAGGTTACATACAAGTAAGGCGAGGAGGCCGGAAGGAGCCACATGGCAACAGACTGGAGCTGGAAACTTCAGGGTGAGCTCATGCTTATCTTCATAGAGATATGGATGGAGAGAGAGGTATTTGCAGAGTTGTGTGCACATATGGGTAGTGTACACACACATGTCTCCTTGCTCTGTTAGTGCAAAGGGCTTAGGAGCAGCAGCATGCAAGAAGCAACACACACTTACCCCTCCAATCTTGGTTTTTAACACCATTTTCCAATAAAAGTCAGTGATCCTCTCAGAACAGTGGCTGATTTCATGATGATGGCACAAAATAACAAAAGTGAGCTGGGAACACTGTGCAGTGCAAAAGATAAATAATTGTTCCAAAAGATCACAGTGGTGAGGGCATGGTCAAAGGACATGTGCCAACTGCAAGAAGTCGGGACAGTATAAGCAACAAAATAAGTAAAATCATACTAGATTATAACCTAAACTATAAAATAAATATCCATGTATCCATGGGTGACCAGCCCATCTTGGGTGGCCCTGCGTGGCATGGCTCATAGCTTCGCTGAGTTATACAAGGCTGTGATCCATGTGATCATTTTGGTTAGTTTTTCTGTGATTGTGATTTTTCGCTCTGGAGGCTGTGGGATGGTAGTTCTTGCTTCTTCGGTCTGCCCTCTGAAGGATGAGGATAAGAGGCTTGTGCAAGCTCCCTAATGGGAGGGACTGGCTGTGGAGGAAAATGGGTCTTACTCTGGTGGGTAAATTTTTAATCCAATTGTCTGCTGATGGGTCGGGCTGTGCTCCTGCCCTGTTAGCTGTTTGGCCTGTGGCAACCCAGTCCTGGAGTCTAAGGGCTACTGGTGACCTCCAGGAGGACTTCTGCCAACACACGGCTCCCAGGACTGCTGTTGCCAGTGCCCCTGTCCTCACAGCAGGCCACCACGGGCACACATTCCACACAAGATCCTCAGACATTCACAGGCAGCCTGGCTCAGGGTCTGCTGAGGTCACAGCTCCTTCCCCTGAGCTGTGCTGCACACAAAGTTTTGTGTCTGTCCTCCAAGAGTCTCTGTTTCCCTCAATCCTGTGGAGGGTTCCATATTCAAATCCCACTGGCCTTCAGAATCAGGTTCCCTGGGGATTCCCGGTCCCTTTGCCGGATCCCCAGGTTGGGAAGTCTGATGTGGGGCCTCACCTGGGAAAATGAATGTGCTGTGTATGGGAACTCTCTATACTATCTTTGTAACTTTTCCATGAATATAAAATTGTTCTAAAATAAAAGGCTTATTTTTTTTAAGAATGTCCAAGCTCCATCACCCAAATAAAATCTGAAATGTTTTCCAGGGTTTTTTCGGTGCTTTTGCATCAGTGTATGTGTGTATGTGTATGAACCATGATTTTAACCACAGAAGAGGGGTCTACCTCATAAGCCTGCCAGAATTTATTTAACCCATTATTTATATGGTTATAATTGGTTTATAATTACTTATAAGGTCACCAGTTATTTACATGGTTTTTCAGTTTTCCACTGAAAAATTTGTATATACTGTGAGCATCATTGTATGTACATCTTTGTTCCTATCATTGACAATATGTTCAGAGCCACTGAGTCAGATTGCTCAGGTTGGCAGATCCTAAAGGCAGAGTGTCATAATGGAACTCTATCAGTCACCTTCTATTGGGTTAGGGTGTATGACTAGGATCCTTAGATTTTTTAGTGATAACACACTTTCTAATTAAAGGTCAGTACCTAGATTTTGAACAATTTATATTTATTGAAACAAATAAATCAGCTGTGATTATGATCTTTCACAACACCTTCATTTCTTTTTTATTAATTTATTTATTTTAATTGGAGGCTAATTGCTTTAAAATATTGTGGTGGTTTTTGCCATACATTGACATGAATCAGCCATGGGTTTACATATGTCCTCTATCCTGAACCCCCTTCCCACCTCTCTCCCCAAACACCTTCATTTCTAACTATTTTTTTCATCTTTTCACTTGTCTCAAGTGTCATTAGTCAGGCTCCAATGTTAATAGAAAACTGTTTGCTTTAACCATGTATTTCTTTTCCCCCTCCAACCTTCACCCCAACCCAATATCAGTATCTTCTACTGTATGAAAAGGAGTACCAAGTACTCAAGTGAAAACAGACTGACCTGCTCCCAGGAAAAGCCTTTCTCAACTCACCAGACCACCTTTTGATTTGCACCAGATGGAAACCAGGGAGGGGATCTGAAATTACAATGATAACAATGGGCTTACATTTTTTTTTTTTGTCTTTTTCTATTTTTGTTTGTTCGTTTGTTTTGGGGGGAAGGGCTTACACGTTTTGATCAGGGTGTATTTCCTAAGTTTTACTCATTAGAATGATCAGTGCTTTTTATCCTGAATATCTCATAGAAGTCATTTCTTAAAATGAACTTCATATAACCAGTATGGGTTGCGCAACAAAGTAATGGTAGAAACAGCCACATGTCTTAATATTCGGATTATATGTTCAAGCATAAACCTGCTATGTAGGGGGAAAAGGCCAGTGTCTTCCTCTGGGCTGTCTCCTACCCTGGATGTTCTGTAATCCCAGGGTTTACGGACTCCAGAACTGAGCCAGGAGTCTGGCATGCGTTCATCTAGTGCCGTCTGGACTCCTCACTGCCACCTTGTGCCGACATTGGGAACTGCTCCACTGTTCACAGGGAAGCTGGCCCAGATGGGCGTAGCTCCTGACACAACCAGGGCAGAGCCTGCCTCAGGGGACTGCCAGACCATGACCTGTGGTCCTCAACACTTTTAACCCCATCACAGCCACCCCAGGGTACTAGCCACCTTGCAGTTCTGGGACAAAACTGGATTTGATGTTCATTTCTCTTTTCCAAGAGAAGGACTGTCCACAGTCTCTTTCCCTTACTGAGAGCAGATATTCTCAAAGGTTAGGCAATTCTTTCTTCCCAGCATTCAAATAAGAGGTCTGATTTCAACTCCTTTCTACTCCCCTTCTAAGAAAAAGCCTCTTCCTTTCTGTCCTGCACTAAAGGTCTCATTATTTCCTGCTTTTACTGCCCAGGAGAACTCTGGCCCTTCACATGCTCCTGCAGATAAAGCCATGTTCCTGGACTCCAGGGAAGCGGATCCCTTGTCCTTTCTAAGGGGAGAGCGAGGCTGCTCATTTTACAGGCACTACTTCGAATAAAAAGACACCAAGAAATTAATCTTTAGCAGAAGTGCTCATTTTCCCACAAATTCTAACTGAAATTTTGTCTGCCAATGAAAAAATAAAACCACTAACTCTTGTTCCTTGCACATTTTGTATATCTCTCCCAAACATATCTTTCTAGAAATACAAACTGTTGATTATTCAATTGATGACATTCACATTCTAACACNCACCAAGAAATTAATCTTTAGCAGAAGTGCTCATTTTCCCACAAATTCTAACTGAAATTTTGTCTGCCAATGAAAAAATAAAACCACTAACTCTTGTTCCTTGCACATTTTGTATATCTCTCCCAAACATATCTTTCTAGAAATACAAACTGTTGATTATTCAATTGATGACATTCACATTCTAACACATCAAAAATAGTTCCTGGACATCTCAGTGAGTCACTAGAGCGGATCAGAGAGGAGGAGGGAGAATCTGCCAGCCCCCCAAGGGGTTACCTGCTGCTCAAGAGACATAACACAAACACCGGAAGCTGACCTTTCACACGGGCAGAGGGTACCACACGCCAAATGCAAGAACAAAACACCCTTCAGGACATGAAAGCAGAGCGGTCATATGGGTCAAGGGCATGAAGACACTCAAGATGTTTGGTCTTGACTTGGGGCTAAAACAAAAGCAGGATTTAAACAGAGTAGAGACTGGGGAATTCTAGCAGGAAAACAGTAGTAAAAATGTAGAAGACAAAAATGTGGTAAACTTCCTGGAGACAATAAGAAACCTGGGCTGGCTGGAATGTGGATTCTACATAGAACACTGGGGAATATGGCAAGAAAACATTAGCCTGGAACAGAGTATAGACAGCCTGAAACATCAAGTGACTTAATAATGGAATTTTATCCTGAAGACAATGAGAACTCCTTGATGGAGCCCACACTGCATGATGGCTCTGGGTTGGGTTGTTTGCACATAATGTCGTGTATGACCCAAACCTAATGCAAGAACTCTGAACTAAGTAGTCTTGTTCCCATGTGCATGTGTAGGAACTGAACAGGATAAGGTTTAAGGACATCTATATCTTTGATGCTTTTTCTTGACTTTGATGATTATCTCTCTCAGACTAAAACAAAATTAACTTTCACAAAATGTTTATATTTTTAGGATAAACCAGATATAGGGCTCTATAGTAGAACCAAGGAGGTCACTTGTCTCTAATTAAAATCAAACCTTAGTCTGATCTTAATATATCATTTCTCCCCCTTACCACCCACCCACACACACCACTATTTCTCAGATTTCTCTTCCAAGAATATTAGAAATTTTCAAAGAACATTAGAAATTGTTTTAAAGGGAAAGATAGATGAGCAAAAACACAGATATATCATCACTGAAACCCTGAACTCCTCCAGAGGTCAACCACCTGGTCACAGTCAGATTTAACACTTTCTAGGCAATCCTTCTAGTGAGCATCCTCAACTGTACTCTTATGAACATATCCAGCTCTCTCACCAAAAAAATGTACCACTTCTGTGGAATATAGTTAAACAAGGCAGCAGACTTAAATATCCTACAGGCTCAGCCTTTCCACTTTAGTGACTGTGTCTTTTAATCTTTATTTGCATTGTATTATATAATTTGAGAAAAAAATCAATACTCATTTAGTTGTGTATATAAAACTCAAAATCTCCTACTTTGTTAGTAATTTAATTGAGTTTTCCCTGGCCAGTGAGACAGCATGTTTATATCAAACTCCAAAGTAAATAAAAATGGTAAGGACAGCCAAGTGACAGTTGAGACTAGGTGATATTATTGCTACTTCAAAGGGGAAAGGGGAAGCAAAAGCTATGATAAATAATGCAAAGACCTTTTTTACCAATTGATGGGGAAAACAACTGAAAAAAAAAAAAACAAACAAACACAAAACTCAGTGAAAACATTCTCGGCAGCACACCTAACAAGGTTAGGTGTCTCCGAGGCCCTTCTGTCTCAGCAACTCAGTTCTGCTGCTCCCTATAAATACTGATCGGGCTCCAGAGTTCAGTTCAGTTCAGTTCATGTCCAACTCTTTACAACCCCATGGACTGCAGCATACCAGGCCTCCCTGTCCATCACCAACTCCCAGAGCTTGCTCAAACTCATGTCCATTGTGTCAGTGATGCCATTCAACCATCTCATCCTCTGTCATCCCCTTCTCCTCCTGCCTTCAATCTTTCCCAGCATCAGGGTCTTTTCTAATGAGTCAGCTCTTCACAACAGGTGGCCAAAGTATCAGAGCTTCAGCTTCAGCATCACTCCCTCCAGTGATTATTCAGGACTGATTTCCTTTTAGGATTGACTGGTTGGATCTCCTTGCAGTCCAAGGGATTCTCAAGAGTCTTCTTCAACACCATAGTTCAAAAGCATCAATTCTTTGGCACTCAGCTTTCTTCACAGTCCAACTCTCACATCCATACATGACTACTGGTAAAACCATAGCTTTGACTAGACAGACCTTTGTTGGCAAAATAATGTCGCTCAGACGGTAAAGCGTCTGTCTACAATGTGAGAGACCTGAGTTCGATCCCTGGGTTGGGAAGATCCCCTGGAGAAGGAAATGGCAACCCCCTCTAGTACTTCTTGCCTTGAAAATCCCATGGACGGAGGAGCTTGGTGTAGACTACTATCCATGAGGTCGCAAAGAGTCAGGCACAACTGAGAGACTTCACTTTCACTTCACTAGGTTGGTCATAGCTTTTCTTCCAAGGAGCAGGCCAGTTGTCTTTTAATTTCATAGCTGCAGTCACCATCTGCAGTGATTTTGGAGCCAAGAAAATAAAGTCTCACTGTTTCCATTGTTTCCTTATCTATTTGTCATGAAGTGGTGAGACCAGATGCCATGATCTTCATATTTTGAGTGTTGAGTTTTAAGCCAGCTTTTTCACTCTCCTCTTTCACTTTAATCAACAGTGTCTTTGGTTAATCTCCGCATTCTGCCGGAAGAGTAGTGTCATCTGCATATCTGAGGCTATTGATATGTCTCCCTACAATCTTGTAGCTTGTGCTACATTCAGTCCGGCATTTCGCATGATGTACTCTGCATATAAGTTAAATAAGCAAGATGACAATATACAGCCTTGATGTACTCCTTTCCCAATGTGGAATCAGTCTGTTGCTCTAGAGCTAGCAATTTCAAATCGAAAGTTCTCTGTGCTTTAGGTGATTCTACAAGAAGCAATGGCACAGTGGGAGAGAAAACTTCTCTGATTTTAGTATNGCATGATGTACTCTGCATATAAGTTAAATAAGCAAGATGACAATATACAGCCTTGATGTACTCCTTTCCCAATGTGGAATCAGTCTGTTGCTCTAGAGCTAGCAATTTCAAATCGAAAGTTCTCTGTGCTTTAGGTGATTCTACAAGAAGCAATGGCACAGTGGGAGAGAAAACTTCTCTGATTTTAGTATCAATCTCAGCACTCTTCAGACTCCTCACCACCCCACACACCACAGCCCAGCATGCATCCTTCAAGCCATCTGTCAATCATACAAATACACTAATTCCAGAAGGTTGCAAATAAGAAAGCAGGCAAAGCCTTCACAAACCAGTCCACAGCAATGAACAGTTCTTGTGTCTTAAAAGCACCAACTCAGGGCCCGTGGTGGACGTGGGTATACAGGGGGAGACACTGGAGAGAGGAATCCCAGCCACACAGACTGCAGTTCCATCACTTACAAAGTCCCTCACAACAAGCAGATCTTTTCAATTTGTTCACTTGTTCAATTTTATAAGAAGTCCTTCAAAGTGCTCTGCCCTACTCAAGTCAAACTTCTGGGACTGAAGGTATGAACTGGCAGGCACTCAGCTCCTCAAGGGGACTGGGGAAATGCCATGGCAAGATAGCTGACTGGTTACACATACTCCTACTGACTGCCACACGGACTTCTGCCAGGAGCTGCCAGTGTTCAGCGGAGTTGGGTGCAGGCCAAAGGGAAGGTTGTTGAGCCTTCCCCTGGGGAGATGGAAACTCCCAGACCAACCCGCATCCTCCACCCTGCTCCATTCCCACACCACACCCTCATTTTGGCTACTTGTAATTTATGTAAAACCTAGCCTACATGTTGGTTTTTAAGATTTTACTGTTGTTTCCAATTTTTCATCTCTTCTTTTTTTTAATGGGTCATCTTTAGCTTGTCTTACCACTCAGTTTTTCTACTCTTTCTTCTTATTGAATTTAAGATCAAGAAATAGAAACACAAATAAGGACAGTTGGTACCCAAGAAGAACTGACTGTTTTGAACTGGGGTGTTGGAGAAGACTCTTGAGAGTCCCTTGGACTGCAAGGAGATCCAACCAGTCCATCCTAAAGGAAATCAGTCCTGAATATTCAGTGGAAGGACCAATGCTGAAGCTAAAGCTTCAATACTTTGGGCACCTGATGGAAACAACTGACTCATTGGAAAAGACCCTGAGGCTGGGAAAGATCGAAGGCAGGAGGAGAAGGGGACGACAGAGGATGAGACGGTTGAGGGGATCACCGACTCAATGGACATGAGTCTGAGCAAGCTCTGGGAGCTTGTGATGGACAGGGAGGCCTGGCGTGTTGCAGTCCATAGGGTCGCAATGAGTCAGACAGGACTGAGCGACTGAACTGAACTGTACCCAAGGAGGAAATGGTGGGTGTCTCTCTCAGCCACATTATCAGGGGAAGGGAAGTCTGGTGTGTTTGTGGGCACTGGGACAGAAGTAGGAAGCTAAGACCAGAAGGCCCAAGCGTCCTGAGAGCACAGGAACGGTAGGGAGCCTCGCCAAGCTGGGATCAGAGTCAGACAGAGGGAGGCAACAGCACATATGTAAGTGTGTAGGTCAAAACCTACCAGCTGTTCCACTGGCGATAAGCCTCCTTCATTAAGGAGGCTACGTGGGCAGCACACCGTTGGTGAGCATGTAAACTGGTACAACCCTCCAGGAAGGCAGTTTGACATTATCTTTGCATATACTGATGCATATACACTTTCACTCAACAATTCCTTTTCTGTGAACTTGTCCACCTCACTAGGCACATGAAATCTTACATGATTATTTATTACAGCATTTTTTATACAGCAAAATGTTTGAAACAACCCAAGTGACTATCAATACACAGATGAAATAACTCAGGACATATCCACCCAATAGAATACCTTGTAGTAGCTTTTTTAAAAATGGAAAAATGAGGAGCAGAAAGAATGAGAAAGTGATCCGTCTACTTTGTGCAAAGTGTCCAAGATGAAATAAAGTACAAAACACTAGGTATAATACACCGACCACTGAACACACAAGGCAGGGGGTATCCTGCTGGCCAGAAATGGGCTGACTGGTGCCCAGTGTTACTGAGATCAAGCTCACTCTGCTTTCCACACCGTAGACCAATGCATCTGAGAGACGAGGGGTTGAGGCAAGGGAGAGATTTAATCGGGGAGCTGGCAGACTGAGAAGGTGGCAGGCTAGTACCTCAAAATAAGCATCTTACTGGGGTCTGGGTGTCAGGTTCTTTTATACATCAGAAGCAGTGAGGAACGAAAGTCAAAAGGCAGAATAGAGAAGAAGATGCAATGGGGAAGTAAAGTGAAAGGGTCTTCAGTCTGGCAAAACATCTCCAAGGGAATAGCCAGTCTCTGGAAGGGGTGTGTTCATCTCTTCTTTTCACGGGTGGGCAGGGACAAACTATCTTACCACAAACTGAACAAAGGCAGAGGGGCAGGGCCCTCCAGTCAAGCCATCGAGCATGACTATGATAAAAGCAAAGAAGAGCAAGTCAAAGAAGCAGTTTCCAACATGGAGCCAGGATTGGCTTTCTCCCCGCAACCCAGTGCTCCGAGTCTGGGTCCCCAGCATCTTTCCTCCCAGCTGCCCCCAGTCTAGGCCTGGGCTCCGTCTGCTTCTGCAGGAGCTAGGACTCCTCTAATTGGCGGCTGACTCAAGGACTCTCCACGGACCAGCTCAAAACTTTCCAGAGCTGTGCTGTGGTCAGAGACTTTGCCTACCCAGTGTCCCTTTCTTCCTCTTCTTTGCCCCAGGAGTCGGACCTGCCTCACAGCCTGAAGACTCCCTTGCTGCTCTTGCTGCCTCTCTCTTTCACCCTAACTAACAACTGGGAGAGGACGTACACACTCCTATTGTTTTATGGGCATAAAGAAGCTCCAGAAGAAGACTGGCCACTTCTTTGAGGAGCAGTAATGGGGCACACAAGATGAAGGGATGGGAGGGAGACTCTTTACTATTTCCATGTATCTACACATACACACAAATACACATATATAAATATATATGACAGTAATACCTATTCAAAAATGAAATCGAAATGTTACATGCATCTAGTGAAAACAGGGAGAGAGGGCTTCACTGAGCTGGGACGCAAGCAGGAGCCCTGTGGCATTGTGGCATTGTGATTTATAAGAAGACACATATGCGGTCTGCCTCCTCTTGTCTGGCACAGAGTTCATAAGATCGCTGGAATTCGCTAAGTGGGGAGAACAACCAAGTTGTCTCTTGTTATGTTAATGAGGTGACTTTTGGAAAGCCACTGCTAAAATCTCAAGAGGAGGGAGCCATTTGGGAACCCAGACCTCAGTTCCTCACTGGCTCTTTCTGAAGCCTGGATTCTAAAACTCCATCAACTGGAAAAGCCATATGGTACAAACCACTCATTCACTCAACAGAAAAATAAGCTTTTACCCTCCTCCCCAGCCGTTCTCTTCAGAAGCCATACAACAACCCCAAAGCACAGAGAGTACAATGCGGGCTGCTGACTCTCCAGGACACCTGCAGGCCTTTCACTCAAGGCCTCGTGCTATCTGCCTCCCTCCTCAACTAAAGGAGGGGATTGTGGGGCCACACTCTCCTCTGAACTTCTTTAATATAGTCTTTTAGAGAGAGTTGGGAAAACAGCTTGGTCAGTTATATCTGACTTAGTCAGATACACAGGTTTTTAACTTATTTTATTTTCATTTCTACTAAAGCCGATAAAATTTCTTTATCAGATGAATACTTACAGAAGCACTAAGATAAGTGATTTATTTTAGCAGATATTCATCTTTGGAGCCAAAGAGACCTTGATTTAAATCCTAACTCTCAGTATCTTGGCCTTTCCACCCCAATCCTTAGATGCAAATTGAGGGCAACAGGACTACCTTGTATCGTTTACAAGAGGATCAAAATGAGATGCCAGGCATAGCACATGGCATAGTACTGGCTGGCACATAACAGGAATTTCACAAATAAAAAAACCTTCTCCTTTCTCTCAGAGCCCTGCAAATTATGAAAATTAGACCTTTACATTTTCTGGCCAAAGACAATAATCAGTATTAAAAAACCTCATTTTACAGTTGCCCATGTTCCCTTTTCTTTTGCAGAGAGCATCTGCCAGTTACCCCATGTAACTATTGTTACAGCCACAATCATTTGCTACACTGTTGGTGGGAATTGGGGTTCCTTAAAAAACTAAAAATAGAGTTGCTATATGATCCAGCTCCTGGGCATATATCTGGAAAAGATGAAAACTCTCATTTAAAAAGAAATATGCACCCTAATCCTCATAGCAGAACTATTTACAATAGCTAAGACATGGAAGCAACGTAAGTGTCCATCAACAGATGAATGGATACAAAAGATGTATTACACACACACACACACACACACACACACACAGAAAGAAAGAATATTACGCCGCCATTAAGAAGAATGAAATAATGTCATTTGCAGCAACATGGATGGACATAGAGACTGTCATGCTAAGTGAACTAAGTTAGAAAGAGAAAGAAATATATCATTTATATGTGGAATCTAAAAAAAAAAANTACACACACACACACACACACACACACACACAGAAAGAAAGAATATTACGCCGCCATTAAGAAGAATGAAATAATGTCATTTGCAGCAACATGGATGGACATAGAGACTGTCATGCTAAGTGAACTAAGTTAGAAAGAGAAAGAAATATATCATTTATATGTGGAATCTAAAAAAAAAAATGAAACAAGTAAACTTATTTACAAAATGGAAACAGGCTCAGAGACATAGAAAACAAACTTACGGTGACCAAAGAGGAAAGAAAGGAAAGGATAAAAGGAGTTTGGGATTAACAGCTATATGTCACTATGCATAAAATAAACAATAAAGATGTACTGGATAGCACAGGGAACCTTATTCAAGAATCTGAAAAAAATATATGTATACACACATATGCATAACTGAATCATTTTGCTATACATCTGAAACTGACACAATATTTTAAATCGACTATACTTCAATTTTACAATATATATATTTAGGAAGGCTTTTTTAAAAGATGAGGGTATAATAAATTATTTTATTTAAATATTCCACCATTGTATTTTGCAGAGGCAACAGAACTTCCTCAAAGGTATCATGGCTTGTTTTTATTTTGTGATCTATTTTGTAACTAATATTCCTACATATACTTTTTTATCTCAGCTCTTCAGCAAGAACTACGAAGAAGAAAAGATTCTGGAGAATTAATCAAGTTTCCTGTCAAGTTCCAGTAACGTTTCTGTCTTAACTGCACACAGGAAAGATGAAACACATTCTCAATCTGTATGAAAACATCAACAGCACAGCAAGAAATAACTCAGACTGTCCTGCTGTGATTTTGCCGGAAGAGATATTTTTCACAGTGTCCATTGTGGGAGTTTTGGAGAACCTGATGGTCCTTCTGGCTGTGGCCAAGAATAAGAGTCTTCAGTCGCCCATGTACTTTTTCATCTGCAGCTTGGCTGTTTCTGATATGCTGGGCAGCCTGTACAAGATTTTGGAAAACGTTCTGATCATGTTCAGAAACACGGGTTACCTCGAGCCTCGAGGCAGTTTTGAAAGCATAGCAGACGACGTGGTGGACTCCCTGTTCATCCTCTCCCTTCTCGGCTCCATCTGCAGCCTGTCTGTGATCGCCGCTGACCGCTACATCACAATCTTCCACGCTCTGCAGTACCATTGCATCGTGACCCCGCAGCGCGCCCGCATCGTCCTGCTGGTCCTCTGGGCAGGCTGCACAGGCAGTGGCATCACCATTGTGACCTTCTCCCATCACGTCCCCACGGTGATCGCCTTCACAGCGCTGTTCCCCCTGATGCTGGCCTTCATCCTGTGCCTCTACGTGCACATGTTCCTGCTGGCCCGCTCCCACGCCAAGAGGACCTCCTCCCTTCCCAAAGCCAACATGAGAGGGGCCATCACACTGACTGTCCTGCTCGGGGTCTTCATTTTCTGCTGGGCACCCTTTGTCCTTCATGTCCTCCTGATGACATTCTGCCCGGCTGACCCCTACTGTGCCTGCTACATGTCCCTCTTCCAGGTGAATGGTGTGTTGATCATGTGTAATGCCATCATCGACCCCTTCATATATGCCTTTCGGAGCCCAGAGCTCAGGGTCGCATTCAAAAAGATGGTTATCTGCAACTGGTACCAGTAGAATGATTGGTCCCTGATTTTAGGAGCTATGGGGATATACTGTCAGGGACAGAGTAGCGTGACAGACCAACAACACTAGGACTCCAACTGTCCTCCCCTTCCCTAGAGCACATGAGGATAATTCCACTAACTCTTGTAATGGCTCAATTCCACGTGAACAGCCTTGCTATAGGGTACAACTTCTATAGCTTAGAGAGGCAAAATAATTACCAAAAAGGCCAGAATACAAAGCACATACAGCAATACACATGTGAGAACTCTGAGCTAAGGAAAAGTTTGCTCTTCTATAGATAACTAGCTAGCCTATCACGGGGTGGCCTCTCCTAAGTGCTAGGACAAGCACTCAGGGTATGGACTACAGGGTTTCTGTAAGCCAAAGGTGCCAATAAGTTGTTGTGGCTGCACTGCCACACAGAACCCCTGCCTGCCACCTGCTCTCCTTTCTGCCCACCTGCTTTGCTGTGCACCATCTCCAGTCTTTCTACAAGCAGGCAGGATGCATCTTATAGTCAAATAACCAGCTCTGAGTTTCCAATAATAAAGGAAGCTTCTCCATTAGTCTTCTTGGCTAACTCAGCATCCCAGTGGCCTTAAAGTATTTTCCTGGTTAAAAGTCCTTATGCTTTAGAAGCATAAATTTCAAAGGAGGAAATAAGTATTTAACCCATTTGGTTCCTATGTATGAATAAATAAAGGCCAGAGGAAAACTGTGGCAAAATGAGGAAGGTGTACCCAACCCTTGTGAATCTGTCCAGCTTGTGTGTGCTCAGACACTCAGTCGTTTGCAACTCTTTGAGACCCCATGGACTGCAGCCCGCCAGGCACCTCTGTCTGTGGAATTTCCCAGGCAAGAATACTGGAGGGGGTTGCCATTTCCTCCTCCAGGAGATTTTCCCAACCCAGGGACAGAACCTGCATCTCTTGTGTCTCCTGTATTGGCAGGCAGATTCTTTACCACTGCACCACATAGGAAGCCCATACCTGTCCAAACATAGAAGTAAACGAAAAAAGTCGACATGTCCCAAAATGCATTTTAAGTAGAGAATGTGTGTGTTCACCAGGTTTTTGGACTATGAGGGAAACCAAGACCAAAACAACATTTTAAGACAGAGCTGTTACTGAGACTCAAGCCAGAGACTGGTAAAAAAAAAAAAAAAAAAAANAGGGGAGCCGGCAGGAATGGGAAAAGAAGCGGAAGGAGCGCCGGATTCCACCAGCTGCCTAACCTGGTGTCAAAGATCTGTGCGGGGGCGGCTTTGTTCCGCTCAACCGGCCTGTCACAGGCTGAGCGCTCACTGCACAGGTTCCGCAGTACTTGGACCAGCGGTGGTTAAATGAGCAAAGATAGCTTGGTTGGTCATCTCAAGGCCCAGCGGGTCAGTCAGATAAGTGAGGTGCATTCAAGGAATTTCCTAAGTCTTGTGCATTTTCTCTTGAGAATCTCTTGGGTTCTTTTGGAAGCATATTACCCAGTGACCTGGTTTGTTTTGTTTTGGTTTTTTTTTGCCATTATGATTTTGCAATGTTCTTTTCTATGATTTAGAATAAGCATTAGAGTCTACATTTTCAGTCACATGTTAAAGAAGTCATTTTAAAATTCCCAAAGAGATAATAGTATCAAAGCCAATTGTTTCAAGGAGCCATATGTAAGTGGGATTCAGAATGGCCCTGGGAGCCGGAGGCCTGTCCTGCCACTATCCAGCTGAGCCAGTTCACAGTTGTTTCCACTCTTTTGTCTCTTAACTCCCTTAACTATGAAATGTGGGGTTTGGACTAGCTCATGTTCTCCAAATACAAATTCATGAAACAGTTGCACATGAGTAATTTAAGAAATTCCCAAGCTATACTGGGTGCTGGTGAGTTCCAAGATGCTGTTTTTTTTTNATGTTGAGCGTGGCTGGACCTGGGAGAAAAGCTGTGAGCACGCTACGGCGCGTGATCACTTTCTGTCCCAGAAGCAGTTCCCTGACTTTCTGTGGTGCCCCTGGGAGTTCGGCGTGCTTTTCGGGGCAGAGTAGAGCGATTAGATTGTTTCCACTTGAAAATTTCTGTCTATTTGCTGTGGGAATTTCCCACAGCTCTCCTTTCCTGAACTCCTGGTTTCATGGCTTGTGTCCATGATTGTGCAGGGATGACATTTCTTTAATTACATTTCTGTCAGTCATGTTTTTGCACTAATCCAGACAGAAAACCTCTTGCCACAAACTTTCCCTTACATGGCATGAACATCTTTGTGACTCTTTCTTACTGTCTTATTCTGACTCGGTCCAGAGTTTCCAAGTGAGTGTTTTAGGGGCATGGGGGTCCTGAGGTACCTGCCATGAACACAACCCGCAGGCAAGCTATCTTGCATCTTCTCTGACTGGGTCTGTCTTGGAGTCTGAAGCCCCGTCCCTGTACCATCCGCAGTTTGCAGTCTGACTCCAGAAGTCCAGGTGCCCAGCGCTAGCCCTGCTAAGTCTAATCTTTTCCAGTGCAGAATGGACTAGGAAAGTGGAGTTCAGTCCTAACTCTGCCCCTAATGGGCAATGTCACCTTAATCATCTCATTTCAGGTTGCATCTGTGCTGACCCCACAGGGCAGGCATGAGAAAGCGTGAGAACACTTGAAACTTGGAAAGCACTCTAGAGCTTGTCTATTTATTTTAAAGGAAGGTTGCAGATGAATGGTGCTAGGAGAGGATGCAGAGGGCTATGAAAGCAGTGGTCTGGAAGCCAGGAGGCCTGCCTGGCCACAGAGCAGGTGTGGGCCTTGGGCATGGCACCAAACTCTGTGTCCCAGGGCTCTCATCTGAAGGGCTTGGTTCTTCTGGCTCTGAATTCCATTCTCTTGTCTTTGATGTTAATACCTTCTCTTTTGTTGTGGATATTCATGTCTAGACTGTCCCCAGTGAAGGAATATATGTAAACAAGCAGTGGCCCACTAGGGTCACAGAGTGGTGAGTGTGAGGGTCTATTGACCAGAAGACCTCCCTGGGCACCATGCACAAACACAACCTATAGACATGACCCCCACTCAGGAGCTCAGAGTCCTGAGAAAAATGGTGCCAGCTCAAGTAGGAAAGTGCATAAAACGTATGAATCTTCTAGAAAGGGCAAATTAGCAGATTGTTGACAGTTGAGGTTTAAGGAGGCAACTAACCCTTCAAATGCGTCCTGTCCTTTTAGCTGACATTCCCGTGTATACCCATGGGCATGAGTGAGCTCCATATGACTGTGCTGGGAACCATCAGTCCAAGTTGTGTGGGTCGTGTCAGGATCCCCGGCCACAGGAACACGGGCTTCTCGCTGCCCGACTCACCTCAGGGGCCCTGTTGCCACAGCAGTTTCTGCAGCTCGGCTGTTTGTCGTTGTCGCTAACCACATGTGTACTTAGCCTGCTGCCCGCCAGCACTCTCAGAGTGCTAACTGAGGTCACCAGGGCCACGATCCCATAGGCAGATCACACTTCAGCCCTCGTGGTTTGCCCTGTGGCTCTGCTGGGGACTCACTCTCATCAGGCTGACTCACTGCTCTAGGTGGATACTGGCTGCAGACAAGGTCTGACCTTCTCTACAAAGGTCCTTAAGGAAATGCTCAAAGGTCTTATAATCTCTGTATAAGTAGTGCAGAAATAGCCAAGTGTTCTGACGAGTCTTCACTTGGAAGAAGTAACTGGAATGCAGAGACTCAGTAAATAGCCCCCAGACCAAAAAAAAATCCACAGAACTGTTGTATGCTATTGTATATTAACTATTTCTGCTTTTGTAGCAACTTTATTTGATGTAAAAATATGTGTTCAAAAAAAGGTTAATAAAACAGAAGGACCAGATCACCTGTTTTAACTGGCCATTCTGACTTCTGATAATCAGAGGGTCTTGGGTCTTCTATCTGTCAGCAGCTGCTGCAAAATGAGGAGGGATGTTCACTGGTGAGGTGTGATGGTGTTTTCTTGATGGTATTTATCACCTATAGGATGGTCATTTATCAGTTCAAAATGATTTAACTCCTGGTAATAAAATAAAATTGTACATGTGACATTATATCCTGTCCAGAATTCTGTCTTTCAGGAAGTATTTTGGTGTTATTATCTGTTCTCAGTAGGAGGGTAGAGAAAGTGCCATTCAGGGATCTCTGCCATTACAGTTTGTGGGGCATGAATTATTTCAAGACTTGTAGAAGCAGTGTCCAAAGTCCAAGGTGCTACCTACAACTAAATGTGAATTCAGGAGGCACGGATTGTGTGTGCTGTGGAACGGGGGCTGTGGCTGAGTTCTCACAGGTGGGTGGCAGGTGTGTGTTGAGATTTCCAGGGAGGGAATAACTCTAAAACGCTAGGTAGTCTCTACATAGGGCCCAGGTGTCGCTCCTCTTGATCTAGAGTCCAATAAACTGAAAGGCCACCGTATCTGATATTTTTCCCAGTGTAATGATGGTGGAAGAGAGGCCACACAGAATGAACCCCTCCCAGGAGCAGTGAGTGGGAGACTCGGCCTCACCTGCCCAGGGCTCAATGGCAGCCTGTGGCTAGTGCAGCCCCGCTGTTCAGGACCCACCTTGGCTTGTTTATTTCCCAGGCTTGCTGTACATCTCTCCTTTTTGCCCCCAAGACTTATTCTTGCTCTCATCTTAAGTGTGTATGCTTGAGTCTATCCAGCTCAGAGGGAGTCATGCTTTTAGTTTCTTTTTCCTGAGCCATTTTGCCCTGCTGAAAGACTTATTGGATCTTTCTGATAAACTCTCAGGACTTTACACTGACAGCTTCCTTGGAACCACTCAGAGAATTTGTGATGGTGGTGAAAGCCACCCCCTTGATTTAATCCTGTGCCACATCTGAGATTTAACTGATCTACTTATTCAACTTGCTTACTTTTACTTATTGTGTCCAAAAAGCTGTATCTCCCCACTCTCAAGCCCTGACTTCGGGTTCTCCTGAAAAAAAATTTTTTTAAGATGGTTTTAGATGCATCATTGATGAATCATATTTGTTTATTTATACACATGACATAAAACCTATCATCTTAACTATTTTCAGGCCGGCAGTTACAGGGTGTTAGCATTCTCATTGGAGAAGGCAATGGCAACCCACTCCAGCACTCTTGCCTGGAAAACCCCATGGGCAGAGAAGCCTGGTAAGCTGCAGTCCATGGGGTCGCTACGAGTCAGACATGACTGAGCGACTTCCCTTTCACTTTTCACTTTCCTGCATTGGAGAAGGAAATGGCAACCCACTCCAGTGTTCTTGCCTGGAGGATCCCAGGGTCGGAGGAGCCTTGTGGGCTGCTGTCTATGGGGTCGCACAGAGTTGGACACGACTGAAGCGACTTAGCAGCAGCAGCAGCAGCAGCATTCTCATTGTTGTGCTCTCCTCTGGAGTCCCTCTCACTCCTGCTGGTATTCAGGTCACTGTCTCCGTAGCTCATCTCCTTGGAGGATCTCAACAATACAGCCAACTGTAGCCAGTGCACATGACCCCTATTCCCACCTGTCCTTGCCTGACTGTGTAGATCATCCATCAGCCAAGCTCTCTGCCCCCACGTACAGGCACTGTCCTCCATGCTCTCTGAGAACCCATTTTTGGTTTTGATACAGCCACTTTGAAGTGACAGTTTCCATACTTATTTGGTGGGCCTGGAGCGGGAACTGAGATTTCACCTTCTGAATAGCCTCTTAGATGCTGTTGGTCAAAGACTCCCACTTAGAGAACCAAGGTTATTCTGTAGAAGAAACGACTCCCAAGTCTCAGCATCTTAACAAAGGTTTAGTTTTCATCATGTTATGTACTGAGCACATATTAGCAAGGAGTCTCCTAGTTACTTGGGACACAGGACGATAGAAGCCCCATCCTGACACACACATGTGAATTCCTATTTCTGCTCACATGTTCACCATCTGTGACCCAACATCAAAGTGAGCTGGAGAAATCAACCCTAATATGGCCCTGGAAGGGGTGAGCTGAACGGGGGTAAGCAGTACCTCTCACAAAGCCAGGAGTGTGGCTGGTCAGTGCCTTGTCCTCGAGAAGCTGACAGGCCAAGAGCCACTCTAACAAGCACTTGCAAGGGCAAGTGCACCCCGTATAACTACAAATGAACTTGTGTAGCACAAAGTTATACTGTGATGTATAACAGGAAATATGTATCTGTTTTTTTGTCACCATTCCTGGCACAGGGCTCTCAGAACTCTTGGAATTTACTAAGCCTTGAGATCAATTAATGTGTCTTTTGTTATGTTGATGAGGGGCGTGCTGCAATTCATGGGGTCGCAAAGAGTGGGACACGACTGAACTGAGCGACTGAACTGAACTGAACTGAACTAAAGGAGCTGGAATCATCTAAGAGGAATCAGTCACAGGTTAGAGGTTAGGACTTTCAGTCCCACCCCTATCGCCTCTCCCACTGTCAGGGAGGGGAAAGCAGCTGGAGATGGAGTTCAGCTGCTGAGGGCCACGGTTTAAATCAATCACTCTGTGTCGAGAAGCCTCCATAACGCCCTATTGGACAGGGTTCTGAGAGCTTCTGGGATGCGAACACCTGGAGACCTGGCAGCACCTGGAGGGCATGGGAGCTCCACCCCCCTGCCACACACCTTGCCCTCCTCGTCCCTTTCAGCTGCTGCCCTTGAGTCATAAGCGCATACTCTAGTAAGTAAAATGTGTCCAAGTTCTGTGTGACTTTCTAGAAAGGACAGCTGGAGTTCCAGCTGGTGTGTGACATGGGAGGGGTGCCGTCTCGGCTCAGAGGCTGCCCCCACGCCTGTTGTGTCAGAAGTGGGCTGGCAGTCAGGACCCGCAGGGTGCTATGTGGAAACATATCCATTTGTGGGGCCGGGCTGTGCACTCCCCTTGGCAGGACTGACTCCCACAGGTGAGTGTGGGGCTCTTGGGGGCGCGAGGGCCGAGGCTGGAAGAGCCCCTGAGGGTTAGTGTCCTTCTACCTTCTGTTGTGTAACAATTGAGGGAGGGAACATGAGAGCTAGTAGAGTCAGGGGAGGTGATCTGTGCGCAGGCGCGTTCTGTAAGGCCTTGCAGGATGGGGCGGGTCTGCACCACTGTGGAGAAGAGGGGGCAAGGGATGGGGAGCTACTTGGGTTTGTGGTGAAACAGCATGACTAGATCTAGCCGAAGAGCTTCCCTGGTGGCTCAGGTGGTAAAGAGTCTGCCTGCAATGCGGGAGACCCGGGTTTGATCCCTGGGTTGGGAAGATCCCATGGAGAAGGAAATGGCAACCCACTCCAGTATTCTTGCCTGGAAAATCCCATGGGCAGAGGAGCCTGGCGGCTTATAATTCATGGGGTCGAAAAGAGTCGGACACGACTGAGCAACTAAGAAGAAGAAAAAAGAGCTGAGGGAATAAGTTGGGGTACAAGACGAAAGCCATTCAAGTATGCTGGAAATTATAGAGGGGGGATTATGTGGGCCTTGAGGGCCAAGAAGTATCTATTTTACACTGTTGATCCCCTGGAGAAGGAAATGGCAATCCACTCCAGTGTTCTTGCCTGGAGAATCCCATGGACGGAGAAGCCTAGTAGGTTATAGTCCACGGGGTCGCAAAGAGTCGGACACGACTGAGCGACTTCACCACCTCACCTTAGTCTCCCTAGGGACACGACTGAAGTGACAGCAGCAGCAGGGAGATACTGAAAGTTTTTCTTTCTCTTCTCTCTTTAAAAATACATGGCTTATCAATGAGTTTGAGGGCAAATTCAAGTGACTGCCAAGGGCAGTGGGGCGGAGGGGAGGAGTCACAGTTAGGTGGGTGTGGCCCAAGGGCCTGGACTAGGTGTGAGCAGGAAGTCAGGCTGAAGGAGGCGTCTCTCTGTCTGATTCTCAACTAACCACCACATTTACATCAGTTCAGTTCAGTCGCTCAGTCTTGCCTGACTCTTTGCGACCCCATGAATCGCAGCACACCAAGCCTGCTGTCTATCACCAACTCCCGGAGTTCACTCAAACTCACATTCATCGAGTCGGTGATGCCATCCAGCCATCTTATCCTCTGTCGCCCCCTTCTCCTCCTGCCCCCAGTCCCTCCCAGCATCAGAGTCTTTTCCAATGAGTCATAAAAAAAATCCACAGAACTGTTGTATGCTATTGTATATTAACTATTTCTGCTTTTGTAGCAACTTTATTTGATGTAAAAATATGTGTTCAAAAAAAGGTTAATAAAACAGAAGGACCAGATCACCTGTTTTAACTGGCCATTCTGACTTCTGATAATCAGAGGGTCTTGGGTCTTCTATGTGTCAGCAGCTGCTGCAAGATGAGGAGGGATGTTCACTGGTGAGGTGTGATGGTGTTTTCTTGATGGTATTTATCACCTATAGGATGGTCATTTATCAGTTCAAAATGATTTAACTCCTGGTAATAAAATAAAATTGTACATGTGACATTATATCCTGTCCAGAATTCTGTCTTTCAGGAAGTATTTTGGTGTTATTATCTGTTCTCAGTAGGAGGGTAGAGAAAGTGCCATTCAGGGATCTCTGCCATTACAGTTTGTGGGGCATGAATTATTTCAAGACTTGTAGAAGCAGTGTCCAAAGTCCAAGGTGCTACCTACAACTAAATGTGAATTCAGGAGGCACGGATTGTGTGTGCTGTGGAACGGGGGCTGTGGCTGAGTTCTCACAGGTGGGTGGCAGGTGTGTGTTGAGATTTCCAGGGAGGGAATAACTCTAAAATGCTAGGTAGTCTCTACATAGGGCCCAGGTGTCGCTCCTCTTGATCTAGAGTCCAATAAACTGAAAGGCCACCGTATCTGATATTTTTCCCAGTGTAATGATGGTGGAAGAGAGGCCACACAGAATGAACCCCTCCCAGGAGCAGTGAGTGGGAGACTCGGCCTCACCTGCCCAGGGCTCAATGGCAGCCTGTGGCTAGTGCAGCCCCGCTGTTCAGGACCCACCTTGGCTTGTTTATTTCCCAGGCTTGCTGTACATCTCTCCTTTTTGCCCCCAAGACTTATTCTTGCTCTCATCTTAAGTGTGTATGCTTGAGTCTATCCAGCTCAGAGGGAGTCATGCTTTTAGTTTCTTTTTCCTGAGCCATTTTGCCCTGCTGAAAGACTTATTGGATCTTTCTGATAAACTCTCAGGACTTTACACTGACAGCTTCCTTGGAACCACTCAGAGAATTTGTGATGGTGGTGAAAGCCACCCCCTTGATTTAATCCTGTGCCACATCTGAGATTTAACTGATCTACTTATTCAACTTGCTTACTTTTACTTATTGTGTCCAAAAAGCTGTATCTCCCCACTCTCAAGCCCTGACTTCGGGTTCTCCTGAAAAAAAATTTTTTAAAGATGGTTTTAGATGCATCATTGATGAATCATATTTGTTTATTTATACACATGACATAAAACCTATCATCTTAACTATTTTCAGGCCAGCAGTTACAGGGTGTTAGCATTCTCATTGGAGAAGGCAATGGCAACCCACTCCAGCACTCTTGCCTGGAAAACCCCATGGGCAGAGAAGCCTGGTAAGCTGCAGTCCATGGGGTCGCTACGAGTCAGACATGACTGAGCGACTTCTCATTAATAGAATAAATGAGAAAAGTAACATGATCGACTCAGTAGACACAGGGAAAGAAAGCTTTGAATAGAATTTAAATTCATTATAATTAAACTATTAGTTCACTAGGAATAAAAGGAAATGTATCTCCAAAGACCTTAAGCTGATAACAAGATGAGGAAATTTAGAAGCTTTCCTTTTCACTATTTTCCCTTCTAGTCAACATTATTTTGGAAGTCACTATAGAATATTAGGAGAAGGCAATGGCAACCCACTCCAGCACTCTTGCCTGGAAAACCCCATGGGCAGAGAAGCCTGGTAGGCTGCAGTCCATGGGGTCGCTACGAGTCAGACATGACTGAGCGACTTCACTTTCACTTTTCACTTTCCTGCATTGGAGAAGGAAATGGCAACCCACTCCAGTGTTCTTGCCTGGAGAATCCCAGGGTCGGAGGAGCCTTGTGGGCTGCCGTCTATGGGGTCGCACAGAGTTGGACACGACTGAAGCGACTTAGCAGCAGCAGCATAGAATATTAAGATATATAAAAAAAAAGTATTGAGAAGGAAACTATAAAATTGTGCTTATTTGTATTTAATATAACTGTGTACATAGAAAGTCCTAAAGAATCTAAATATAAACAATTAGAATTAACAAATGAATTTAACAAGTGTATTCTCACATAGCAGCAATGAGAATCTGGAAAATGAAATAAAAGGATATATTCTAATAACACAAATAATGTGAAATGTATTGGAACATGTGTAAGACCTGTATATAGAAGACTGTAAAAACAGTGTTGAGAGAAAGTAAAAAAGGAGTCAACTAAAAAAGTGGAGGAAATTCTAGTTCATGGGTTGGAGGATTCAGTATTGAAGAAATCTAAATTATCCCGGTCCAAATCATAACTTCTTTTGTTGGAGTACAGATTGGTTATAAAATTTATATAGATATAAAAATTCCCAAAATAAAGACATTTGAAGAATAGATAGGAAGAACTTGCTCTATCAGGTATTAAAATACTGCTATTTCTACATTAAGACACTGATATTATGAGAATTGGAAGATAGATCAAAATAAATAAAAATCCAGAAATAAAGCCAGGTTTTTTTGGACATTTGGTTACAATGTTGGCACTGCAGAACCACAGGGAAAAGTTGATCTTTTTTAATGAATTATGTTTAGGATAATGATATTTCCATATGAAAACAGAGAAATCTAATACCAAGCATAAGAATCCAGGTATTTTTTAGATTTAAATCTTTTAGAAGATAATATAGGTGCTCAGTCATGTCCGACTCTTTGGTAAAGAGTTGGTAAAGAATCTGCTTGCACTCAGAAGTCTTGGCATTTGATCCCTCGGTCAGGAAGACCTCCTGGATAAGGGAAGTGAAGTCGCTCAGTCATGTCCGACTCTTTGCGATCCCATGGACTGTAGTCCACCAGGCTACCAGGCTTCTCTGTCCATCGGATTTTCCAGGCAAGAGTACTGGAATGGGTTGCCATTTCCTTCTCCAGGGGATCTTCCTGACCCAGGAATCGAAGCCAGGTCTCTTGCATTGCAGGCAGACGTTTTACCCTCTGAGCCACTAGGGAAGCCCTGGATAAGGGAATGNGAGTACTGGAATGGGTTGCCATTTCCTTCTCCAGGGGATCTTCCTGACCCAGGAATCGAAGCCAGGTCTCTTGCATTGCAGGCAGACGTTTTACCCTCTGAGCCACTAGGGAAGCCCTGGATAAGGGAATGGCTACCCATTCCAGTATTCTTGCCTGGAGAATTCCATGGGCAGAGGAGCCTGTCAGGACAGTCCAGGCAACGCAAAGAGTTGGACATGAATGGCAACTCACTCCAGTACTCTGCCTGGAAAATCCCATGGACGGAGGAGCCTGGTAGGCTGCAGTCCATGGGGTCGCTAAGAGTCGGACATGACTGAGCGACTTCACTTTCATGCATTGGAGAAGGAAATGGCAACCCACTCCAGTATTCTTGCCTGGAGAATCTCAGGGACAGAGGAGCCTAGTGGGCTGCCGTCTATGGGGTCGCACAGAGTCGGACACAACTGAAGCGACTTTGCAACAGCAGAGTGAATAATACAGGATAGAGATAAAATGGGGTATTCCTTGTGGTGAGGAAGCCAGCACTTTGCACATGCAAGTTATTTACCTCCTCTGCTGAATTCCTCTATGGATTAACCTGTTTTGTCATGTCTTGACCATAGCTTGTTGATGGGGCAAACTTCTACAAAGAACACCTACCAGGTAAGCCACAGGCTGGCAGGGGGGTTTTAGAGATTGTTGGTAAATAAAAGAGAATAGTTGACTATATATCTTCTGTCTTTTCACTCAACAAGCACTTTGCTCCTAAATATACTCCATTGATTAACCCAGAAAGAACATTTAATCAGGTTTTTAGAAGTTGTTTTCCTGTTCATATTCCATATGTAGTTACCTCAGAATTTCTATAGTGCAAATTGGCCTAATGTTTTAATTCTTTTGGTAAGATTTATATCAATAATTTTCAGTCTTAATTACATTTGAATACCAAAATCTATATTTTTCTTCTAACTGTAGCAGAAAGGTTACCTAATTTACACATATAAATGATTACTAAAGAATATATGAAATACAGATGGAGATTTTAAATTTTAACTGCTTTTGTGTTTCTTTAAAATATAAACATTATGAATGGAAAATAATAACATGGTCCAAACTTTCAAAGAGTAAAATCATTAAAAAAAAAAAAGAAACCATTTGTCTCTCATAATTGACTCATTCCCATTTCTGCTTCCATATTGATATCTGCAATAAGTTCAAAATTAATTATAATGTTTCTTGTATTCAGTAATCACATTCAGGAAATTTAGAGTATGATCCAGCATGCTACCTCTACCTCTCTTCCCTCTATCACTTAGTTATTGTTTCAAAAATTAACTTACAAGTTATTCTCTTATAAATGCACTCTATATTATATAGTAAGCAAACATTTAGTATTCCAAAACATTAGCATTCAGTGAGATGTAAATATTTAATCTTAATTGGCTCAAAGGTTTCCAGCCATTCTTTCGCTTACTCCTATCCAAATCTAATGTTNTCTTCATTTTCTGAATGTTGAGCTTTAAGCCAACTTTTCCACTCTCCTCTTTCACTTTCATCAAGACGCTTTTTAGTTCCTCTTCACTTTCTGCCATAAGGGTGGTGTCATCTGCATATCTGAGGTTATTGATATTTCTCCCGGCAATCTTGATTCCAGCCTGTGCTTCTTCCAGCCCAGCGTTTCTCATGATGTACTCTGCATATAAGTTAAATAAGCAGGGTGACAATATACAGCCTTGATGTACTCCTTTTCCTATTTGGAACCAGTCTGGTGTTCTATGTCCAGTTCTAACTGGTGCTTCCTGACCTGCTTACAGGTTTCTCAAGAGGCAAGTCTGGTGGTCTGGTATTCCCATCTCTTTCAGAATTTTCCACAGTTGATTGTGATCCACACAGTCAAAGGCTTTGGCATAGTCAATAAAACAGAAATAGATGTTTTTCTGGAACTCTCTTGCTTTTTCCATGATCCAACAGATGTTGGCAATTTGATCTCTGATTCCTCTGCCTTTTCTAAAACCAGCTTGAACATCTGGAAGTTCACGGTTCATGTGTTGCTGAAGCCTGGCTTGGAGAATTTTGAGCATTGCTTTACTAGCGTGTGAGATGAGGGACTCGAATTCCAGTTTGCCATTATTGCTCCTATTGCCTACCATAGGTTCCTGGCAAGGTTTATGGCCTCTGGGCTTCCCTGGTGGCTCAGACAGTAAAGAATCTGCCTGCAGTGCAGGAGACCTGGGTTTGATCCCTAGGTTGGGAAGATCCCCTGGAGAAGGGAATGGCTACCCACTCCAGTGTTCTTGCCTGGAGAATTCCATGGACTGTATAGCCCACAGAGTTACAAAGAGTTGGAGACTACTGAGTGACTTTCACTTTCTGGCCTCTGATTGGGAGCGACTCTTAACTGTCCTTTTCCGGAGACCTTTCAGATCCCAACATCCTGCATCTGTCCCTTCCCCCCTTCTTACTCACCCTCCCTTCCTTTTTTCCTTGCATCACTGAGCTCACTTAGAGAACAAATGAACTTTCTAGTTCTAAGGAAAAGACAGCTGTGTTTCCCACATGTGGGCTTTGTCCTTGGTAGTCACATGTGCATTGGAGTGGAGGGTGTGATTCATGGACGGAGCCTCATCCACAAGGGGCTTCTTTGCTTCCCTCTACAGCAGCCCTGACCATGTGGGAATGGTCAGGGTAGAAAGCAGGCCTTACAGAAACATCCTCTCCCAACCTGTTCTCAGTACCTTTGTGAATTCCTTCCCCTTTATACTTTTTGTCGGTCATTTCCATGGATTTTCAGGAAGAAATGGAGATAGATACTTGAATGAGAAATCAATTGGAGCTGCATTTGGGGCCAGCAGGACTAGCTTCCTGTGCAAAGCAGAAAGGCAGTACACCGCCTAACCGTGGTTCTAGCACAAGCACATGGCTATTCCCTAGATGAGAGTTTTGCCACCATGAAGCGGGGCAGGAACCTTGCCTCACCCTGGCCCCTTGATCATGCTTTTGTTGGCCTTTTTCTTGTCCTGACTCCTGACTAGAGTGAGCAAAGCCATGGTCAGTTCAAAAACCATAACCCAGGGCAGAGGAGAGGGCAGGGTCCCTGAGGTGTCCCCTCCTGCAACGGTTCAGGGGTGGGTGGCCCTTCTAATTTCAGATATTTCTTTCTGCCCGCAGGTGGCAGTGAACATGTCTCAGAATTGAAAGAAAGTGAAAAAGTAAAGTCGTTCAGTTGCGTTTGATTCTTTGCAACCCTGTGTTCTATAGCCTACGAGGCTCCTCCCAGGCAAAAATACTGGAGTGGGTTGCCATTTCCTTCTCCAGGGGATCTTCCTGATCCAGGGATTGAACCCAGGGTTCCCACATTGCAGGTGGATGCTTTAACCTCTGAGCCACCAGGGAAGCCCACAGTTCCACTTTTCATCCCACCCTCTGACCAGCCGGTCAAGGAGCTAAAGTAAACCCCAGGGGAGTTCTTCGGAAGCCTCAGTGCTCCAAAGTTGCTCAACAATACTTTGAGTGCAAATGGCAGTGCTCTTTGTCTTTTAAAGAGGTTTTTTTTTTTTTTATCCCCAGTCTCCTTAAATAAGAGTTAAACATTACCATTCTTACCCAAGAGGAGGCAGAAGCCCAGAGAGAGATATAAAAGCGGAAGCAGGAGTGGGATGAGTGGCGGCCAAGGGCAGAGCCAGGCGGTAGGTATGCTGGGAAGGGAGAATGCTGCCCTGGTACCCTGGGTTCGAAGCTGATGAAGGAGCTCCTGGTCTCTTCTGACAAACATTTGCCCTGTTCTCTTGCACTTCTGTCTCTGCGCTTTCTTCCTTAGTGCTTGAGGCTAAGTGCTCGAGGGAGTTGGTGATGAGGGTGCTGATGGCCCCCTTGGGGAAACTTGGGGTGGGGGTGCTTCAGAAAATTCACAGCCACCCACCAGCTGGACCCAGGGGACTGGCTGGCTGCAGCGGGCAGCCTCGTGTCTGCAGAGATGGCGGTCCAGAATATGCTTCCACTCCTTGCTCACACCCACTGGTAACAAACTGGCTCCAGCATTTCTCGCTTTCCCACCTCCAAATGGCTCACCCCGCAGCAGCACTCTAGCAGGTCCCAGAAACCTCCCTACACATCCCAGAAATCCTCACTGGATTCCGTGACAGCTCATGGTGCCACCTCTCCACCCTTGGATGTATCCTTCTGTCCCTGAACTTTGGGCTCTTGCTCCTGGGCTGGAATTGTGTTTTCTGTCCCTGGCCTCCAGGCTTTTGCTTCCTTGGGACATCCACGTTCCACCCTCCCCACCTGGTGGAGGGGGAAGGATTATTTTCTGTTAAACTAATCTTGTGCTTGAATGCTCAGTTGTGTCTGACTCTTCATGACCCCATGGGCTGTAGCCCATGGGATTTTCCAGGCAAAAATTCTGGAGTGGTTTGCCATTTCCTTCTCCAGGGGATTTTCCAGACCCAGGGATTGAACTCACCTCTCCTGCATCGGCAGGCAGTTTCTTTACCACTGAAGATTGGGAAGCCCCAATCTTCTTGCTGACCTCATAAATTCTGAGTCAAGTCGATTAACTCTGTGACCCAGGAGGACCTCACCAACATTAGTGCCACCATCGTGATACCTGGGTTGGGCAGGCCAGGTAGAGGGAACCTTAGGCCTTGAACAAGTAGGGTCTTCTCCTGTTTCCTGGTGGCTCAAGCGGTAAAGAATCTGCCTGCAATGCTGGAGACCCAGGTTCCATCCCTGGGTTGGGAAGATCCCCTGAAGAAGGGAACAGCTACCCATTCCACTTGCCTGGAGAATCCCATGGACAGAGAGCCTGGTGGGCTATAGTCCATGGGGTCGCAAAGAGCCACAGGGGACTAAGAGACTAATACTTTCACTTTCCTATTTAAGAGAGAGACTCTGTACATGTTTTCACTACATGTTATTACAGTATTTGCTTTCTGAAGCATTTAATGACTTAGAAAAACACTCAAAATATTTTAGATTAAAAGGAATGAAGGCTATGAATCATTTTTTATGGAAAGACTCTACCTTACACACCCCCATAAGCATATTCATGCCTGCACCTACATTGCTCCCACACTACACAGGCAGGTCCCAGCCATCTGGCCTGTGCCACACCCACATCCACATCCCTTCCTGCACCCCCATCTACACTCACATCAGCACCCACACTGATGTCCACTTCTCTTTGTAAAACTCGTAGATGCTGCCCAAGCTGCCCCCATTCCCTGCTGGATACACTTTTCTAGCTTCCTCTGCAGGTGGAAGCAGCCATGTGTCCTGTATAGCCAGTGACATGTGGCATGTTACCTACAAGCTTACTTCTTAGAATCTCTTTCTTTGCTCCTCAGATGCCAAACGCTAGGGAACCAGGGAAGGACTCCAAGTCCCAGGGTGTGATGGAGCCACTGGATAGGAAGGCTGGGTTCTAGAATGACCTGCCTGGGTGCAGCAGGTGAGTTGAGGGGGGTGTGCACGTGTCTGCTCCCCACGTGGCTCTGATGTGAAGTTCTGAGGCCCCTCTGTGTAGAAAACTGCCTCCGAGTTGCTCCACAGACGTGAAGGCATGGAGGGCCAGAGATGCTGCTAATGCGGCTGGTGTCTCTTTCCATGGCCTCCCACTCCACCTCCCTCACTGGTGCCGGTGCCACAGGGGAAGGAGGCAGCAGAGCGGCCCACCAAAGCCACGCGCCCTGTTCCTGGGACTTGGGCCCAATGCAGACGCCCTGGTTGGGGCGGTGGACCGGTGCGCCTGGACCGCGCGAAGCGCGCAGGTGAGCGGGCGCCAGCACCTGGCCCGGCCCCCCAAGGCGCC
The DNA here is from genome assembly GCA_006410675.1 of Oreotragus oreotragus. Taxonomy (NCBI): domain Eukaryota; kingdom Metazoa; phylum Chordata; class Mammalia; order Artiodactyla; family Bovidae; genus Oreotragus; species Oreotragus oreotragus. Next base: position 18,446 of record SJYX01002330.1, on the reverse strand, counting down.
TCCCACTCGCGGGACTAGCAGCCGGTTGTTCCCGGCAGAGCCCGTAGATACTCAGAGAACTACTATTTTCTGTTTTTTTTTTTAAGTTGACTTCAAGACTTCTGGGTTGGTTTCATCTGGAAACATGCTTGATATGTTTGGACACCTGAAGGTAAGATGAGGCGGCTGGGAACTTTCTACCAGTTCTGATGAACTAAGTTGTTTTCACCACTGTGACTCAAACTATGTACTGAGCACTTGCTTCTCTGCTCCCCTTCTTTCTTGCTTTCTGTGTTCTCTGCTAGGGCTGAAAATGGAGAATGAGAGAGGGATGCCAAAGCACTGATTTTTAGGCAACTCTTCGTTATTATTATTGGTTCACTCTCAGACTTCTAGCTTATAGTGGGTAAAGAATCTGCCTGCAATGCAGGAGAACCTGGCTCGATTCCGGGGTCGGGAAGATGCCCTGGAGGAGGAAATGACAAGCCACTCCCGTGTTCTTGCCTGGAGAATCCCATGGACAGAGGAGCCTGGTGGGCTACAGTCTGTGGGGTCGCAAGGGTCGGAAATGACTTAGACTACACTCCTCCTCCTCCTCCTCAGACTTTGAAGTTAGAGATGTAGAAAACATTGATTAAGATCCTGAATCACCTGTTTTCTTTCACGCCTACTATCCCTGCCTTTCCCTGCCCCCCCTTAAAGTGGTAGAAGCCTTTCTTTCACAGGAAATAGGTGAGACCCCCCCACTTAAAGTGGTAGAAGCCTTTCTTTCACAGGAAATAGGTGAGAAGTCAGTGCACCAGACAGGAGTATTCCTGCCAGTCCCCCTCCCCCATGCCAAGTTCCTGGGTGAGGAGAACACAGTTTTTAAAAATGTGACAAAGAAGGTCAAAGAAGGTCAAAGACTGAATATACTCCCTTGAATTTGTAGGAAAAAAAGAAAATAGCAAAAAGGCAATCCAGAAAAAGCTGGTCTCCCTGGGGTCCAAATGCCGCTGAGAGGAGAGACTGGACTCCACACCTGTTGCCCACCAATCCTAAGCCCTCCTGTGCTCAGCAACGATTCCCTGAGCCTCAGTATTCTCATCTGTAAGGTAAATGCAGTTTCGTACGCTGTAAAATAGTTCTCCTCTGTCAGTGTAGGTGTGTAAATACAGTAAAACCTGAAAGAATTCGATACATAGAAAACTGTGAAGTGATGGATATTATAGCAAGGATTCCAGACACAGCTGTTCATCAGCAAATGATCTGGTGAGGTCCAGTTAGCCCAGATTTGGCATTCAGGGAGCAGGAAGGCAGGGACAGACAGACGATGTGTGTCCCAGGGAAAGCCAGTGACTTTCTTCCCAGTTTCGAGCAGTCCACTGGTTTTAAGCGAACGTTTCTCCTCATGGGTCCAGTGTAGTGAGTGGGTGGGATGAACTGGTGATTGTGACAGGCTGCTTTCTGCCGGGAGCCAGCATGAGGAACTCCGCCCATGGCAAAGATCATGAGGAAGGAGGCTTCAGCTGCAAAGGCGGGATTGAGCCTCAGGAAACCCCCTGTTCCCGAGCATCTACCCCCAAAACCAGAGTCTGTTTTATGCTCTCACCTACACCTCTGACTTTACGGGGGGCTCTCCCCCATCACCATTTCTCTCGGAGAAGGAGTTAACTTGCAGCTCCAGTTAATAAAAATTCCTGGGCGTGACAAGAGTGTTTCAACTTACAAACTCCTCTGAATGTTCTCTAGCCTGCCTGAGCAGGTTCATCCGGCCACATGTGATTGTTTACAGCCTCCCAACTGTGAGAGGCACGAGATGCTTTAAACTTTCTATATACAGACTCTTTTGAAAAGTTAGAAAATTATTAGTATAGTATAGTGGGTTGATTAGGGAATCAGATCGGTGAAGGGTTTTTCATTTGTTGTGTCAATGCTATGCTATGCTATGCTAAGTCACTTCAGTCATGTTGTGTCAATAATTACTGCTAATTCCCTGCCCTGAGTGTGACAAGGGTGTCTCAGGTCAAACCTCTCTGCTGGCAAACTAGCTTGTGTGACAGGATTATCCATACTCCTGCCAAGCACATGATTGTTTACTACCTCTCAGCCATAAACAGCACAGAGAGTTTGGAGTATTTTGAAAGTCTTAATTAGCATAGGGCTTTTCTCATTGTTGAGTCAATGATTGCAGCCAGGCCTCCATATCCTTAGGCACCTGGAAATATATTAATCAATGTATTTGGAATATAGAAAAGGAAATATAGTAGTTTTTGATGTTAGCAATACTAGACTTTTTGAGTTAATGAATTTTCTCTGTTATAGATCACTGTACTTTGTTATAAATCACTGTATTCTTGCTATGCAAAAATGTAACTTTATCACTATCTTAAGACTAAATAGATCTTAGGGGGAACATTGGTGAAGGGTTTTCATTTGTTGGGCTGATGTTTGCTGCTAAATCTCCATATTCCCTGCCCTTATAATGACTATAACTAGCATATAGGAAGGGGAAGGCAATGGCACCCCACCCCAGTACTCTTGCCTGGAAAATCCAATGGATGGAGTAGCCTGGTGGGCTGCAGTCCATGGGNATTGTTGAGTCAATGATTGCAGCCAGGCCTCCATATCCTTAGGCACCTGGAAATATATTAATCAATGTATTTGGAATATAGAAAAGGAAATATAGTAGTTTTTGATGTTAGCAATACTAGACTTTTTGAGTTAATGAATTTTCTCTGTTATAGATCACTGTACTTTGTTATAAATCACTGTATTCTTGCTATGCAAAAATGTAACTTTATCACTATCTTAAGACTAAATAGATCTTAGGGGGAACATTGGTGAAGGGTTTTCATTTGTTGGGCTGATGTTTGCTGCTAAATCTCCATATTCCCTGCCCTTATAATGACTATAACTAGCATATAGGAAGGGGAAGGCAATGGCACCCCACCCCAGTACTCTTGCCTGGAAAATCCAATGGATGGAGTAGCCTGGTGGGCTGCAGTCCATGGGGTCTCTGACAGTCGGACAGACTGAGCGACTTCACTTTCACTTTTCTCTTTCATGCATTGGAGAGGGAAATGGCAACCCACCCCAGTGTTCTTGCCTGGAGAATCCCAGGGATGGGGGAGCCTGGTGGGCTGCCATCTATGGGGTCACACAGAGTCAGATACGACTGAAGTGACTTAGCAGCAGCAGCAGCATATAGGAAAAATAAGTATTAACCTTTAAGATTAATCATGTTAAACCTTAAGCTAAGTAAATTCCTTTCTTGATTGTAACCCACCAGACCCTCACCCTATAGGAATGCAACTTTATTTGAAGGGTAGTGCTTGGTTTAAGAAAAAATCACCCCTGGAAAAAATAAGTTTTCTGGTTGACTGACCGTTATCAGAAAGGGCCATAAAATGTCAGCAGGCCTCATGGCCAGAGATGATGTAAAACCCATAAGACCTTTGTATAATTTTATATGAAGCACCTGATTTTGACAAGGGTCAGGTCTGCTGACCCCCACGTGACTCTATTCATCCCTATGTATAACAAAAGTTATATAAGCAAACCTGAAAAATAAAGAAATTGGATCAGTTTCTGGAAAGACTGATTTCCCCGTGTCATTTCTTTCTTGCTCCCCGTTTTTCTGGCTAAATTCCCATCTGGAGCATGGGTTCTCCTACTACACTATTCTTTTCTAATCTCTCTTTATATCAGTAATTAAATAAGTTTTTTCCTAGGACACCTACTCCATCTCCCCTTTGAATTACCCTGGATCCACTGGGGCTGGACCCCGGCAGCTTTCCCTGCAGAGAGCAGAGCAAGCAGCCTGGGGAGGGAAGAGTGACTGCAGTGGGCCTCACACAGGGGCCAGGGATAAGGGATAATTGCAGCTGGTGTTTAGGTGAGTCATCCAAGGGGCAAAGCTGAGGAGACGAGGTACGGAAGACAGCCTGCTCACTGGATGACCTTTGCTGTAAATGTCAGCCGGAAAATTCTGTCAGATCAATAGTGGTGGTAATAATGGCTTTTGAAAGGAATGCGAAGGGATTTCATGGCCAGAAGTGGCTTGCCTGTCTTGTTTGAATGGGAGGCCTTGAGATCCAGAGGCTGACGAAGGGGTGTTGTGGCTTTGATGTGGGCCTGGGGGCCTGTCTTCTGGCCTCGCAGGTGGCAACGGAGGGGGGCACCATCACAGCTTCCCCATGGAGGCAGAATCCCAAGCCCATTTGGGTCACTCTGCTGGGGCTTCTGGGAAATGATGGCTGATTCTCAGTGAAAGTGAAGTGGGCTTCCAGGAGCTGAGCAGGGGATAGAATCAGATGCAGGTGTCCTGCAGGGACTGACAAGTGAAGTTGTGGGCAAGCCACAGGGACACAGACCAGAGGGCCCAGGATGTCAGTCGGCTCTAGCTAAGTGCAGTGGGCAGATGCCCTCCTCCATGATTCCCTGAAACCTACTGGTTGGAGGCAGGGCCCAGGCATGAACCCAGAGAATCTGATGGTGCAATGATGGATAAAGTAGTGAACTGAAATAAATCTGTCTGCAAAGAACCAGATTAAATGGTTACACTGGGTATATTAGACAGTAAGGATGGTAATCATGCAATTAGAAATTAAAGTTAGTTAAAAAGAAATAAAATTATAATTTTAACATCAGAATATTGTGAAATATAACTGTGAAATAGTGGATCCATGAGGCAGAAAACTCTGGAGGAGAAGGAAAATCTATTATATATATCCCTATTTTTACTCCTTCCGTTTTTCTTACTTCTAGTTTTCCAGGATACCCTATTTTATCATTTCCTTCTGTTTAGAGAACTTCAGCCATTATTCCAGATTTACTGGTGACAAATTGTCTTAGTGTTCCTTAAATGGAGGCTGTGTTGATTTCGCCTTCATTCCTAAAGGATATTTTTGCTGGATGTAGGGTTCTGGGCTGAGTTTCTCCCCGTCCCCTGCCCTCCCC
>SJYX01002330.1:0-10005 GCA_006410675.1 Oreotragus oreotragus | reverse complement strand
AAAAAAAAAAAAAAAAAAAACATTTAACCTCATTCCCCAGATGAATCTGAGGCAGACAGTTCCCCAGATTAATTCTTCAGCATCACTGAAGAATTTCCTCCTACTAGAGCCACAGGAAAGATGTCAGATACTGACAAGTGGCGTCCCCACAGGATAAAAGAAACACAGACTATAGGTTCATCTGTTTTTAAAGACAAAGCTTAAAGAAGCAAATTCTGACCCCAAGTCTTTGCTGAGTCACAGATTAATTTACAGGGATGAGGGACGGAAGAGATAAAGAGGCCAGATCTGCAGGCACACAGAGCTGAGCGGCTCAGGAGCCAGCGAGAGGGACGGTGTCTTGGGAAGAGGCACTTCTTGGCCCCCAGAGTTTCCCTGAGCTGCTGAGAGGAGAAGCCAGCTACAAACAGGACTGCTGGTCTGGTCGGGTGATGGGTAGAGTATTCGGTGTGGGGAGGGCAGACGCTTAAGAAGCAGAAGGGAAACAGAGTTAAAGGGGAGGCTGCTGGGATGGGTATCCAAAAGGTCAACAATTCACTTGAAGGTGAAACCCAGTGTCTTCTGCACCTCCGTCCTCCAGAAATCCTTCTTTGGTCCTTCCCCCTCACCAAATAAATGACAATACCCCTTTCTCCTCTTATTTCTCTTGAGAGAACATCCAGGACAAAGGTGAAAAGAAGCAAAGACTGAGGAATTCCTTATACTTTTCTTCACTTTAACAGATAAGCTTTAAAAATTTCACCAATATGCTTACTTTTTGAAAATTAACTTTTATCAAATTAAAAATGATCTTTTCCTGCCTACTTTCCTAACAGTATTTTTATCGTTGATCAATGTTGAATTTTATTTAATGCTTTTTCAGATGTTCATTTTTTCCTCCTTTAATTTATTAATGTGGTACATCAGATTAATAAATTTTTAATAATTGGGCTGTCTTTGCAAACTTCAAATGAAAATCAATATGTATTATAGCAACCATGGACATATTTACAAAGCTAAAATATGTTGTTTTAGAAAAGATTTATTTTGATTTATATTTTTATATGAAATTACCTTAAAGATATAATTTAATTTATATTTTGTGAATGACCTTTAGTGAATTTTATGAGAAATGAGAACAGTACCAAAAAATAAAAACTCAAGGCACATGCTTTCCAGGGAATTCCCTGTCAGTCCAGGGGTTAGGACTGGGTACTTTTACTGCTGGGGCCCAGCTTCAACCCCTGGTCTGGGAATTAAGCTCATACAAGCTGCATGGTGCAACAACAACAAAAGGTATGTGCATCCCATAAATATTCTTTTTAAAATAAAGGAAAAGAAATTCTACATGGGCTATTTAGTTGGCTACTCCTCTATGTATATTTAGTGATTTTTAAAACCTATTTTGTGCAGATCCATATTGCTACATGCAACAGTTTGTAGCTAGCAATTCTCACAATCAGGGTGACAATATCCCACTGACATTACAATATGATCATTAAAGAAACAGCAAACAACTGTTATTTATTTTACTGACATGTATATTTAAGATCTATTATCTGCAAAGTATTGCTGAGAAACTAATCCAGTTATTCCTCTTTGCAAATCTACATGTATGCTTCTTTATCCATATAATTTGTGCTGTAATTAAAAGTTCTGATAGTATGTTAAGAGACTCTAAATACATGTATATTCTCGTTCAGTAAAAGTACATCTTTCAAAAAAATTAAAAAGTACATCTTTCTTGTCATGCACTAAAAGTACTTCTTTCTTCACATCCCCTAATGTCTCAGGTCAGACTTTGACCAAGTTCCCCAGAACTCTGTGAAAATAAGGAGGGCAGAGAGCAGGAGGACCTACAAAAATTAAGTAGACTCCAGAACAGTTTCTCTTGCTTCCATTGGAATATTAATAAATGTACCTAATTTAATTCCTTAATAAAGTTTTATGTTAGTAGAAGCTATATGATATCTGAGGTAACAAATCCCATGAGCTTTAAATCTGTTAAAAGTCTTCATTTTATCTGTCCCTATTTAATCCTTTACTGTTTGCTGCAGGTTTTAGCAGTCTGGAGTTTGTTGGATAAGACAATGATGTCATATAGACTTTAAGCAGGATGTCTTGCAGCACTTGCTGAAGAGTGCTAAAACGCCTCTTGGCCTCCCTTCCTCCTGCCTTTTTGATGATATACAACCCAGGAGTGCTGGGATCACTGAAAATTGTCCCAATACTAACAAAGCTAAAACACTGATCAAATAAATTCATAGAATATGTCTAGAAGTGGCAAGAACTTCCTTTTACAGATAGAAAATCACTGTTAGGAGAGGTGAGAGTGATTGAAAATCCACATCACTGAGTCCTAATCCCAGCTCCATGTGTACTATTTATATAACCTTGAACAAGATATTTAACTTCAGTAAGGTTTCATCATTCCACCAGTTATATAGGGACCACAGTACTACCTGTCACAGAGAATTCTGTGAGAAATAAATTTAAAAATACAAGTTTAGTACTATGCTTGGAGCATGCTAAATGCTTGATAAAATTAGTGTCTACTGTCATTGTCATTGCTATTATTATTATTATCATGGGCCTTGGTAAAGAATCTGCCTGAAATGCAGGAGACACGAATTCGATCCCTGGGTTGGAAAGATCCCCTGGAGGAGGAAATGGCAATCCACTCCAGTATTTTTGCCATGGAAAACCCCATGGACAGAGGAACCTGAAGGGCCACAGTCCATGGGGTCGCAAAGAGTCAGACACGACTAAGTGACTGAACGTACACACATTGTTGTTATTACTCCAGTGTCAGACAAATGGGCAGAGCCTTCTGACCACAGTGTAGAAATGCTGCTGCTTACCTTAGTGCTTGGGCTTCCCATGTAGCTCAGCTGGTAAGGAATCTACCTGCGATGAAGAAGACCCTGGTTCGATTCCTGGGTTGGGAAGTTCCCCTGGCAAATGGATAGGCTACCCACTCCAGTATTCTTGGGCTTCCCTGGTGGCTCAGACGGTAAAGCATCCACCCACAATGCAGAGACCTGGGTTCGATCCCTAGGTTGGAAAGATCCCCTGGAGGAGGGCATGGCAATACACTCCCATTCTGTCCTGGAGAATCCCATGGATAGAGGAGCCTGATGGGCTACAGTCCATGGGGTCACAAAGAATCAGACACAACTGAGTGAGTAAGCACAGCATGACTTAATGCTTCCTCTTCTGATTCTCTCACTATAAAGGGCCTGCCTACATCCCCTGTTCTCTTAATCTCTAATTCCAAATACTTAAATATACTCATAATCAAAAAGGCCATCTCTAAACTCATAACAATTAGCAAGAATTTAGGTCTAAAAATCATGCTTTCAGCATCCACATAACCATGGCAAAGGAAAATGTCTAGTTCTAGGAATCCTGAGTGCTTTCCTGATAACTATTTGCATCCTTCTAAGTATTTCCATGACACATTGTCACTACAGCTCTATATTTACAGATTATTTTGTACAGCTTTCACTAGTTGCTACTCCTAAAAATTGTCCTAGCAGGAACACTGATTAGTGCTTAAAAGTTCAGTTTCTGAAGTCAGAAAGAGCTGGATTCATGCCTAGGGAAAATACTGAAGGTCTTCAAAGCCCTTTCTCTCATCTATAAACTGGGCTATAACTCTACCTCTGTAAGGGTACACCAAGCCTATAGAGTGATCTAGTAAGGACTTGATGAGATAATGCATTTAAAGCACTTACCATACATGATAACACATTAGTTGATGAGTAGACAGTTAAATGACAGCATGCTATTTTTTGTTATTATTTCTAACATTCAGATAATTAAACAGGAATCTGAGAGTTTAAGCTACCAATTCTTAATCTTAGGTTGTGACCAAATTTATTGCAGAGATAAATATTTCTATCTCTGCAATAAATAAATTTAAAATATTTATTGTTATTTTTATTAAGTTTATTTATTTATAAAAATAAAAAATATTTCAAACATCCTAAGACATATTTAAAATAAAGCCTTGGCTTCCACAGGTATGCTGGAACAGGCTCCTAGAAACCAACCCTTTAGCAGTATAAATTCTGGACACAATCTTAAATACTCAGGGCTCTAAAAAGTGAACAAAAGAGGGAAGTTTTAGAGAAGAGTTACATCTTGAAGGAAGGGACAGACATAGGTGAGTCTCTATTTGTTTAGTTTTGAGCTGAAAGGTGACAGCCTCAGTGAAGTGCAAGGTGATTAAAATTTTCTTGTAAAGTCCACCATCTTTCTTGCCTGAGGTACAAGGCCACCAAAGCTGCCAGAAAATGAAGGAGGTATCTTGGAGAGGATAAACCAGAAAAAAGGAGGCAAACATTGCCCAAGTTTCTGGCTGACTCCTGAACCAAGCACGTAGACGGCAGACTCAACACAGCTTGCATTAAGGTTTAAAGAACTAAATTGGCATTTGAACTCTCAACATTATAGGTGATAAAGGGTTTACAAGTCAACTGCATACTACTTAAAACCATCAAAATTCCTAGAGGCATATAAAAAAATCAGAATATCTACAACATAATACTTACAATTTCTAGAATCGAATTCAAAATTAATCAATATATAAACTAGGAAAGTTTATTCTCACTCAAGGAAAAATTCAACCAACAGAAAAAAAACCCCTGATGACTCAGATGTTGTCAGTATCAACAAAAACATTATAATTGCTACTGAAACAATGTTCAGTGAGGTAAGGGAAAATATATGCACAATGAATGAACGAAAAGGTAGAAAATATCATTAGAGAAATAGCAATTTTAAAAATAAAAATGAAGTTTCAGAAATGAAACATACAAAATCTAAAATGAAACATTCACTGGATGGGCTCAGTAGTAGAGTGGAGATGACAGCAGAAGAGTTTATAAACTTGAAACTATGTCAGGACTTCCCTGGTGGTCCAGCAGTTAAGAATCCACTTGCAGGTGACATGGTTTTGATCCCTGTTCCAGGAAGATTCCACATGTCTTGGGGCAACTAAACCCATGTGCCGGAACTACTGAGCCTACGTTCTAGAGTCCGTGAGTCACAACCTCTGAGTCCACATGCTGCAACTGCTGAAGCCCGCATGCTCACTCTAGAGCCTTGCTCCGAAACAAGAGAAGCCACCACAGTAAGAAGCCCACGCACCACAAGTATGATCGAGTACCCCAACTCGTACAGCCGATAGTGAAAGCACAGGCACAGCAACAAAGACCCAGCACAGTCATAAATAAACTGCTTCAGGAAAAAAAACTGTGTCAGTAGAAATCATCCAATTTAGAAAGGGCAAGAAAAAAGATATGTTTGTAAAACCATGAATAGAGCTTTAGGAACCTGTTATACAACATCCAAAGGTCTAGAATAGGTAATTCAAATACCACAAGAAAGAGGAAAGAGAACTGGGCAGACCAAAAACAAAAAAACAAAAAACTGAATAATAGCCAAAAACTTTTCAAAGTTGGAGAAAGGCATCAATTTAAATGTCCAAGAGGCCCAGCACACCCAAACAAGAAATATTAAGAAAACCATATCTAGCTGCATCCTAGTCACACTGTTGAAAAGTAAAGATGAAGAGACAACTCTTCAAAGGAGACAGAGTAAAAGAACACATTACACAGACAGGAACAATGAATCAAATAACAACACACTCACCATCAGAAACAACGAAAGCAGGAAGACAGTTGCACATCGTCCTGTAAGTGCCAAAAGAAAAACCTGCCAATGCAGAAGTGCTTATCCGGTAAAAACATTCTTTAAGAATGAAGCGGACTTCCCTCATGGTACAGTGGATAAGAATTGGCCTGCCTGCCAGACTTGTGCACACAGTGGGGGAAGGAGAGGGTGGGACAAACTGAGGGAGCAGGGGAGAGACATATACATTACCATATGTAAAGTTAGATGGCCAGCGGTCATTTACTCTGTGATGCGGGGAGCTCAACCCAGTGTTCTGTGACAGCCTAGAGCTGGGATGGGAGATGGGAGGGAGGCTCAAGAGGAAGGGAGCATATATATACCTATGGCTGATTTGTGTTGATGAATGGCAGAAACCAACACAACATTGTAAAGCAATTATCCTCCAATTAAAGTTCAAAAATTTAAAAAAAAGAATCTGTCTGTCAATGCAGGTGACATGGGTCCAGGGATTGGTCCAGGAAGATGCTAAGGAGCAGCTAAACCCGCGCTTCACAAGAGAAGCCACCGCCATGAGAAGCCCCTACACCACATCCCAGAGTAGCTCCCCATCACCGCAACCAGAGAAATTCCACACGTAGCACCAAAGGTCCAGCACAGCCAAAAATAAAACGAAAATAAATAATTTCTTTTAAAAATGAAGGAAATACACAGACATTTTCAAGTAAAACAAACTTTAGAGAATTTTTCAACAATAGAAATGCACTATAAGAATTGCCAAAAGAAATTCTTCAGAGTACAGGGAAATTATATCAGAGGGAGTGCATTGCTTCAAGAAGGAACAAAGAACATTTGCGATTGTAAATGTGTGAGTAAATATAAATAACAACTTTCTCTTGGTTTACTTAATATATACATGACTGTTTAGAGGAAAGCTTATATAACATTTTCTTGCCAGACTTATATAGGAACAGAATACATAGGATAGCTATGACATAAAGGATTGGGGGGGTAGATGGACTTCTACAGTTGCAAGGCTGCTACATTTCTCCAAAAAGATACTAATTAGCTCTAAATATATTATTAGAAGCTAAAGATGTATATTTAATCCCTAAGTCAACTACTGAAAAAATAATCCAAAGAGAGCTAAAAAGTGAGTAAAGAAATTAAAATGAAATTCATTTAAGAGTACTCAATAGTCCAAAAGAAGATGCAGAAGGAAGGGCAGTGGAAGAAAACAAGAAGAATGAAAATAAAATCTTTAAACGGTAAAAACGTGTCAGTAATTATATCAAATGTTAATGAACTGGCCGTATCAATTAAAAGGCAGAGGTGATCAGGACATATAAAAAGTAAAACACAATTATAGTCTAATAAGAAGAGAATCTCTTTACTTTACAAATACATGTATGTTGAAAGAAGATGGATAGAAACATAGCATGTAAAGAATAAGCATAGAAAGGAGCAATCAAACTAGAAAAACCGTAAGAAAAAATATTACAAGATAAAAAGTGAGATGGCACAGAAAGGAACATGCTGTAGAGTTCTTATTCTGGGAAAATAGAGTAGATGTACTTTTTCTCCTTCCTTCTGCTGCTGCTGCTGCTGCTGCGTCGCTTCAGTCGTTTCTGACTCTGTGTGGCCCCATAGACGGCAGTCCACCAGGCTCCCCCGTCCCTGGGACTCCCCAGGCAAGAACACTGGAGTGGGTTGCCATTTCCTTCTCCAATGCATGAAAGTGAAAAGTGAGTCCAACTCCTAGCGACCCCATGGACTGCAGCCTACCAGGCCCCTCCGTCCATGGGATTTTCCAGGCAAGAGTACTGGAGTGGGTTGCCACTGCCTTCTCTCCGCTAACTACAACTAAAACCACTAGAAGTGAGGCATAATACAAACGTACAGTTCTGAAAGATGGTGAGAAAACAAATCAGCTAGATATTGTTGGGACTCAGTGAACAATGATGGTTGTTGTAAACAATGATGGTTGTTGTTGTTATTTATATTTCTCTTTGCCCTGAAATTCCCAGATGTGAGCTGAAGCTAGCAGCTTGAAAGTTCCCATGGTCATAGGACCAACACACATACATATCCACAAAGGCGTGATCTTGCTAGTCAAAGGACAAGGAAGAGGACAGGCTAGCAAGAAGGAAAAGTTTAGGTAATATCTAGTCTACTCAAGCAAAAAAAAAACAGAAAAAAACTTATGAGCCAGAGACTTTATCCCTATCAGGCAATAAAGAGCCTCCGTCCTCTCCCCTGTGGAGATCACACAGGCATCCTGGACTACTTTTCACCAAGCATCAAGAAAGTGGCATCAGAGTAGGCCTACTGTAGACATTCACCACTGCCCATCAGTAATGAGGCAACTTCCCCCATAACCTGGTATTCACAGATACCACGTCAGGGGCACTAATGAGACACTCTACACATACATGCCAGGGTGGCATCATCAGAATCGAAACTCTTACCCACAGCCAGAATAAATAGAAGGCTCTCCCTAGGTCAGGGGAAGCTAAGTGAAGAACCTGGAATTCTACCATCGCCTGGAGGCAGGGCCTCCCCTCTTTCCTTGCTGGCAGCATTTGAGAAAACCAGTGAAAGTGAAGTCGCTCAGTCATGTCCAACTCTTTGCGACCCCCATGGACTGTAGCCTACCAGGCTCCTTTGTCCATGGGATTTTCCAGGCAATAGTACTGGAGTGGATTGCCATTTCCTTCTCCAGAGGATCTTCCCGACCCAGGGATGGAACCCAGGTCTCTGGCATTAAAGACAGACGCTTTACCGTCTGAGCCACCAGGGAAGTCCAGAGAAAACCAGTAGTCAAATTCAATACTTATTTATGCCAGAAGGTTTACATAAAATTTAAAAAGCCACATAAAATAATACCCAAAATATGCAGGTTTCAATTCCAATCATTTATCATCCCAAGAACCATGAAACCTCAATTTGAGTGAAAAAAAGATAATCAACAGATGTTAAGAGATGTTAGAATTATTTTTTAAATATATTAAACCAGTCATCATAAAAATACTTCAATAACACATTGCAAATACATTCGAAATGGATGAAAAAATAATTCCACAAAAAAAGACATAAAGAACCATATGAAACTTTCAGAACTGAAAAGTAAAATAACGAAATTTTTTAAAAGTTCAACACGATGAACCCAACAGTAGACTGTAAGAGACAGGAGAAACAACCTGATAACTTTAATATAAAAAATAGAAACTACCCAATCTGAACAAGAGAGAAAAATAGACTGAAAATGAGTGAACAGAGCCTCAGAGATTTGTGGGGCTGTAAAGATCTAAGCTTCATGTCAAAGAACTGGAAAAGGAGAAAAAAGGGGGCTGAGAAGTGCCTGAAAAATAATGGATGAAAACTCCCTATGTAACAAAACACATGAGCCAACAGATTCAAGAAATAGTTCAGTTCAGTTAGCTCAGTCGCTTAGTCCTGTCCGACTCTTTGTGACCCCATGAATTGCAGCACGCCAGGCCTCCCTGTCCATCATCAACTCCCAGAGTTCACTCAGACTCACATTGATCGAGTCAGTGATGCCAACCAGCCATGTCATCCTCAGTCGTCCCCTTCTCCTCCTGCCCCCAATCCCTCCCAGCATCAAAGTCTTTTCCAATGAGTCAACTCTTCGCATGAGGTGGCCAAAGTACTGGAGTTTCAGCTTCAGCATCATTCCTTCAAAGAAATCCCAGGGTGGATCTCCTTCAGAATGGACTGGTTGGATCTCCTTGCAGTCCAAAGGACTCTCAAGAGTCTTCTCCAACACCACAGTTCAAAAGCATCAATTCTTCGGTCCTCAGCCTTCTTCACAGTCCAACTCTCACATCCATACATGACCAGTGGAAAAACCCTAGCCCTGACTAGATGGACCCTAGTCGGCAAAGTAATGTCTCTGCTTTTGAATATGCTATCTAGGTTGGTCATAAGTTTTCTTCCAAGGAGTAAGCGTCTTTTAATTTCATGATGGCAATCACCATCTGCAGTGATTTTGGACCCCCAAAAAAGTCTAACACTGTTTCCACTGTTTCTCCATCTATTTCCCATGGAGCGATGGGACCCGATGCCATGATCTTCGTTTTCTGAATGTTGAGCTTTAAGCCAACTTTTCCACTCTCCTCTTTCACTTTCATCAAGAGGCTTTTTAGTTCCTCTTCACTTTCTGCCATAAGGGTGGTGTCATCTGCATATCTGAGATTATTGATATTTCTCCTGGCAATCTTGATTCCAGCCTGTGCTTCTTCCAGTCCAGCGTTTCTCATGATGTACTCTGCATAGAAGTTAAATAAGCAGGGTGACAATATACAGCCTTGATGTACTCCTTTTCCTATTTGGAACCAGTCTGTTGTTCCATGTCCAGTTCTAACTGTT
>SJYX01002329.1:0-10335 GCA_006410675.1 Oreotragus oreotragus | reverse complement strand
AGATTACTCAAGGACTAGAAAACTCCCCTGGGAAATTCACTGTGTGGAATAAAAGCAATTAAAGAGCCAAATAAAAGAATTAATTGCATGTAACAATGTGGACTCGGATGGAAAGATGTTTAAATGAGCTCTGAAAGAAACAGACTGCCAAGAGCAATTTTCTAATCAAAGGGGAATAAAAAGATTCAATCTCTGTTTCACTTTAATCCAGAAAACACGTCTTCATGGTGAAGTGGTCTTAAAATGGACTCACCAGCTGAAGTGGAAAAAATTTCTAACTGTTCAACATGAGAAGGGGTTTTGAATGAGTCAAGATACTGAGGGGAGCACGGAATGCCTCAGAAAGAAATAAAGGAAGAACTTTCTTTTTGTGTGTTTTTGAACAAGTATTTGTATTTCAGAAGAAATGTGCCTGGTTCCTTAAAAATCCTAGGGCTCTTTCATTTAGAAATCATGACATTTTGAGGAAAGTCATCCAAGTTTCTCATTGTGAGGCTAATATTCACTAGTACGAAATGTAGATATTCCTGGAAACATCCTTTTTTGTCCCTTATTGAAGTTACAGTCCTAAGAATGTTGGAGACAGATGTTAATGTGAGCCAGTGGACATTCCATTTGGTTGAAATGTGCTTGTGACCCTCAGGAACCTGTATATGAAGTAGTCATGCCAGTCATGCCCAACAGTTCAAAACTGTTAAAGGTCAAGCGATTTGGCTTTTGTTCCCAGCTCTTCAATATCTCATCAAATGTTTTGGGGCTTCACTTGGTGCTGCTTCTCAGAGGTCTTTGGGTCAGGTTCCACCCCCCTACCCAAGCCAGGTATAAAATGGAAAGAGGAATGTTAAGCTCAGAACGTGCAAGGAACCCTTTCATGGTCTGTTTAGCAGCTTATAGAGAGAGGCACTAACAAGTACACAAAATCCCCGTCCTCAAGAGCTATTTCCTGTATGCCCATTGCCAATGCCTAATACTCCGAGCTTTATTTAGACTTCCAGGGAATGGCAAATGTGCTAAAGCTTGTCTGGTTTTGTTTTGTTGCAGAGGTGACAGACAGGAAGCTGACTGTGGAAGAAGAAGCCAAGAGGATAGCAGAAATGGGAAAGCCAGTACTGGGTGAACACCCCAAACTAGAGGTCATCATCGAGGAGTCCTATGAGTTNAATGGCAAATGTGCTAAAGCTTGTCTGGTTTTGTTTTGTTGCAGAGGTGACAGACAGGAAGCTGACTGTGGAAGAAGAAGCCAAGAGGATAGCAGAAATGGGAAAGCCAGTACTGGGTGAACACCCCAAACTAGAGGTCATCATCGAGGAGTCCTATGAGTTTAAGGTCAGGCCATAAGTGAGATGTAACTGAATAACAGAATAATGATGTGGGAGGTGGAAGAGCTGGAGTTTTGTTCTAAAGTCACCACTGAATACATAAAGTTGAAACTGCACAAATCACTCACCCACCCCAGTCTCAGTTTTCCCATTTGTAACATGGAACAAACAGTGCTGGTCATTTGTAACTTAGGAACAGTGAGGAAGTATTACCGGGCCTATGGAACAAGTGAGCTAACTACCCCTAAAGTATCATCACTATTTAATTGTATTTTTAAAACAAAGATAGTGAAATTCACTACCCCAGGTCTAGGTTTACTGACATCATTAGTGTTATTCTCTATTGTATTGCTTTAAATATCCAATGTCAGCACTCACAACCAAAGAAGAGGACAGTGGAAGGACTATGCCAGAAGTTGCCCCCTGAGGCCATTTCATGCATAACTTTCAGAACCCACGTGGAGCCCCCTGGAGCGCAGGGTATCTTTCATCCCCACGAAGTGCCAAATTCTTCAGTGGTTCTGAGCATTCTGACCTCATGGTTCCAAGTTTTAATCTCCCTGACAGACTACCGTGGACAAGCTGATTAGGAAGACAAACCTGGCCTTGGTCGTGGGGACCCATTCCTGGAGGGACCAGTTCATGGAGGCCATCACTGTCAGTGCAGGTAAGAGGGCCTCGAGATGGACACAGGCTTTGCTGGGAGGAGCAGGAAGCTCCAGAGAAGCAGGAACACAGATATGTCAACAGCTCACTCATCTCAGGAAGGGCCTCAGTGGCCAGCCTTCCCAGCTCTTACCCTAGATGTTTGTCTTTTCCCTGGGTCACTTTGGAAGACAAATGTGGGGGTAACTAAAAGAGCATGGCTATCTCTGCTTTCAGACCCTGGTTCTGCTGTGTGAAGAGCTTCCCAGGTGGCGCTAGTGGTAAAGAATCTACCTGCCAATGCAGGAGATGCCAGAGATGCGGGTTCAACCCCTGGGTCAGGAAGATCCCCTGGAGAAGGAAATGGCAACCCACTCCCAGTATACCTGCATGAGAAATCTCATGGACAGAGGAGCCTGGTGGGCTACAGTCCATGGAGTCACAAAGAGCTGGACACAGCTGAGCACACATGCATGCTGTGTGAACTCAGACAAGCTGTCCTCCCTGTGTCTCAGTTTGTCACCCAAAAAAGGAACTATTGCTACCTTTCTTTCTCAGCGAAGAGAGTAGAAAGCTACAGAGTCTGGTGCTAAATAGAAACTTAAGACATTCTGGCTTCCATCATTCCATCATCTTGTTAAGGCAGTCTTCCTTTTCTGTAAAATGGGAGGCTATTCTGATTTACAGATGTGCGGGTCTGGGGTTTGTAGAAACTTTGCATTGACTGACAGACCTCTGCTCTGGATGATTCCAGGTCTCTCCTTGGCATTTAGTGACAGGTTTCCTCAGTGGGCACCCATAGCACAGCCAGCATCCCAGAGGCCTACATGCAGGTTGGCATGGGAAGGGAGGAGTCTCATCTCTCCCAGCAGCAATGCCTCTCAGCACCACAGAGGCCTTCTGTGCTGCCCAGAACTCCGGGCCTTGTCTCTTTTCGTGAAGCTTTGTTGTCATAGCAACCCACCGGGTCGCATCCCTGAGGTCCCAGCACCACAGCCAAAGTACAGACAGGAAGAGAGGGCCACTGCTGCTGTGTTCACTGCCCCGCCTTTTCTATCACCTGCTTCCAGACTCCCGCTCTTATGATCTTACTTTGCCCCTAAAGAGACAATGAGTAGACTATCAGCCACATAATCGAATGCCCTCCTTTTTCAAATGAGGGAACCAACATTCAGAAACAAAAAGGGATTGATGCCAGATTCCAGATTCTCTTCATGGCAAAGATGCAGTTGGAGCCCAAGTGCCCCGAATCCTGCTTCTACAGGTCATGTTGAAACGTGACAGAGCTTGCCCTTGACTGAGCTGCAGCACATCCTCTCCTCCTGGACTGCTGAATGGACAACTCTGCCCGAGTTTCCTGGCAAGGACAAACCGGGAACAGCCCAGCTCTGTCCCACGGGATATTTGGAGAATGGCAAACCTGTATGCGAGTCAAGAAGTGAAAGTTAGAACCGGACATGAAACCAAGGACTGGTTCAAAATTAGGAAAGGAGTACGTCAAGGCTGTATATTGTCACCCTGCTTATTTAATTTATATGCAGAGTACATCATGCAAAATGCTGGATGAAGCACAAGCTGGAATCAAGATTGCTGGGAGAAATACCAATAACCTCAGATATGCAGATGACACCACCCTTATGGCAGAAAGTGAAGAAGAACTAAAGAGCCTCTTGATGAAAGTGAAAGAGGAGAGTGAAAAAGCTGGCTTAAAACTCAACATTCAGAAAACAAAGATTGTGGCATCTGGTCCCATCACTTCATGGCAAATAGATGGGGAAAAAGTGGAAACAGTGACAGATTTTTTTACCTTGGTCTCCAAAATCACTGCAGATGGCAACTGCAGCCATGAAACTAAAAGACACTTGCTTCTTGGAAGGAAATCTATGACCAACCTAGACAGCATATTAAAAAGCAGAGACACTGCTTTGTCAACAAAGGTCCGTATAGTCAAAGTTATGGTTTTTCTAAGTAGTCAAATATGGATGTAAGTGTTGGGCCATAAAAAAGACTGAGCACTAAAGAGTTGATGCTTTTGAACTGTGGTGTTGCAGAAGACTCTTGAGAGTCCCTTGGACTGCAAGGAGATCCAATGAGTCAGTCCTAAAGGAAATCAACCCTGAATATTCATCAGAAGGACTGATACCAAAGCTGAAACTCCAATACTTTGGCCACCTGATGCAAAGAGCAGACTCATTGGAAAAGACCCATCAGCTGGAAAAGATTGAAGGCAGAAGAAGGGGGTGACAGAGGATGAGATGGTTGGATGGCATCACCGACTCAATGGACATGAGTTTGAGCAAATTCCAGGAGATAGTGAAGGACAGGGAAGCCTGGCATGCTGCAGTCCATGGGGTTGGACTTGAGTTAGTGGCTGAACAACTGACTCACCGGAATGCCCATATGATCTGGAATGACAGGTGTCTCACTGTGGATGGATAAAGACCAGAACTGCGTGGTTATTGCAGCAGTCATGTCAGGAAAATTAGGAGCCCCGCAGGTGTCCAGTGAAGAGTGGGCTCATAGCTCCCACTTTTCTTCACCTAAGCAACTCCATGCCTTCTCCATCTTCCCCCCTCTCTCCCCCACTGCCCTGTGCTTTTCACATTCCCACATTCCATCTCTTTCTCTTCTTTCTTACTCCTCTGTTCCCTCTCCCACTCTCTCACTCTCCCTGCATTCAAATTGACTAGTGGGCCATCCCCATGCGTTTTCTCTTTCCCTCCTGTTTTCAAGTGCCTGCACCAGCTGCCCAGGAGACAGCTGGCGTCTCTGTGCAGCCAGTGATGCTCCTGAGGTGGGTTGGACTTGATTTTCTCATGAACGAGGATCTGACCCCGCCACCCGCTTTTCTTGCCTTCAGCAGGGGACGAGGATGAGGATGAGTCAGGCGAGGAGAGGCTGCCTTCCTGCTTTGACTACGTCATGCACTTCCTCACGGTCTTCTGGAAGGTGCTGTTCGCCTGCGTGCCCCCAACAGAGTACTGCCACGGCTGGGCCTGCTTTGCTGTCTCCATTCTCATCATCGGCATGCTCACCGCCATCATCGGGGACCTGGCCTCCCACTTCGGCTGCACCATTGGCCTCAAGGACTCGGTCACGGCTGTTATTTTTGTGGCATTTGGCACCTCGGTGCCAGGTGAGAGTGAGGGGGGGCTTCGATTAGCAAAGGGAATATTACCTGGTTCGAGTGAGCCCTCCAATTTGCCTCATTATCTTCCCTACCATCTCAGATCTGAGCTTAACAGAGCCTCTGCCTCTAAGGTGCATGAAGGTCAACCCAAGGGACCCCTGCTACCATTAAGAATGATCCTTAACATTTCTTGAGCACTTCTGATGTGTGTCAGGTGGTATGTATGCTAAGCAGCTTACCTGTTTTAGCCCTGTAACCCTCACCCAAACCTTATTCAATAAGGAGAGTTGTTATTCCCACTTGACAGAAGAGGAAACTGAGGCCCAGAGAGGTTAAATCACTTGCTGAAGTCAGTGGCCCACTTTCTTCACCTCCGCATCAGACAAATTGGCCATTTCCCTCTGGCTGCAGATTAGCCTGCTTGGAGATGTGCAGAAGAAAGGCCCACAAGCCTCCTCTGCTTAGGACACCTGTAAATACCAAGTGTCTCCCAGCAGGACAGGTGAAGGAAGCTTCACAGGGTCTTGTCCTTCATATGATGAATCACATTTTTTTTTCTCATAAACACCTAGAGATGAAAAGGAACTGATATGCCTTTATTCATTCATTAGACAAATGTTTGCTGAGCCTGATACAGTTTTGTGCTGGTTGCCGGGACTGTAATGGGAAATAAGACAGACACACTTCCCTCTCTACATGAAGTTCATAATCTAGTGAAGGAGACCATATTCAACTATGATCATTCAAATCATCTCAATAAGTTTGATGATGAAAAAGTACAGGCGCTGAGCAAGCATGGAACAGGGGGACCTCGGCTGGCCTGGGAAGGCAAGCAGGAGTAAGCAGGTAGAGAGGGGCTACATTAGCTCAGGTTCCTTACTTAGTTCAGAGGGGGTCTCCAGGGTATCTGAACCCCAAATTCCTACCAAGGAGCCGGCCTCCCAATTGTGGTAGGAAGACAGAGACAGCCCCTTCCTATGGTAAGGGTAAGGCTGAGCCAAATCTCATCAGACAGGACTCTGCTGGCTGGAAACCCTTCTTGTGCCAAGAAAGCATATCCTTCTGGACAGTAACTGAGTCTGCATCACACTCTGGAGAAGCCACTTCCCCAGACCCCAGCACAGACCAGTGGAATTATTTGTATATTAATGATGCAAAAGGTTTGGCTATCATGGGAAGGCATGGAGTGGTAGGAAATTAAATGGATAATTGAGGGAAGGCTTTGTGGGAGAGATACCCTAGGATTTACCTCTGTTCTCTGGGGCCTCAAGGAACTATCAGAGGGGAAGGTGCAGATATGGGTAAAAGGAACAGATGGAGGAAGAAGTTGCAGAGGATCAGAAGTTTAAAAAAAGAAGCAAGGTCACAAGCAAGAAAAGGCAAGAGGTTTTCTCGGGGACAGTATTGGCAATGAGGAGGCAGGCTGGGCAAGGGAGAGCTTGGGGCTTGTCCAAGACCTTGCAGCGGGTGCAGAGAGCAGCTGGCAGCATTAGGGGCTTGGAGGTGACGCTGTGGTCCACTCAGCTGATTTGTGGCTTTGGCTGAAGCTGTTTTGATGTCAGGTGAAGCTATGGAAAGGGCTCTCAGATGAAGCTTTTCAGGTCAAATCTCTTGCTAACTTACCTTGAGTAGATTCCTTGACCCTTACTTTTCCTAATTTGTCAAATAAAAGGGTGGCTGGCCATCCTTCTAGTGCCTACAATCCTTACCAACATCTAAAGTCCAGTAGCCTTTGAGGCCCTGTGCTCTGTATGCTAACTGCGAATCCTGAGCCCTGTCATTCTTGAGCCCATGGATATCCCCATCATTAGTCCCTGCATCTCCCCATGTGTCCTCTGTCCCCATAAATCCAGCCCTTGGCACAATGCTAAGCCCACGGGCTCAATCACAGTCTGTTGGGAAAGTAAATGTCCCACGTGACAGGGGCAATCAGGCACTTATTCTAAGCAGCTTCCCTGGATGTCAGAAGAAGTAGGCAGAAGGGAACAAAAATGCCACTCAGTAAATATCAGGACGAGAAGGACCCTTGGGAACCTTTCAGGCTCAGGCAGATTAGGAACAGGAAGCCCAGAGAAGTAAGGTGACCAGCCCAAGGCCACATAGCTTATTAACAGTGGACCAGGGAGTAGCCCCCAGGCCCCTGCCTCTCACTCCCAAGGCTCAGCCTGCTGGCCCCAGCTGCCTTTCGGCCTCTCCATGAAAGGCCCTCCACATCTCAGCTTCCTCACCGGCTCTCACTGTCTCTGCCTCTTTCCAGATACGTTTGCCAGCAAAGCGGCTGCCATCCAGGACGTGTACGCAGACGCCTCCATCGGCAACGTCACGGGCAGCAACGCCGTCAATGTCTTCCTGGGCATTGGCCTGGCCTGGTCCGTGGCCGCCATCTACTGGGCACTGCAGGGACAGGAGTTCCACGTGTCGGCCGGCACGCTGGCCTTCTCCGTCACCCTCTTCACCATCTTCGCGTTCGTGTGCATCAGCGTGCTCCTGTACCGCCGGCGGCCCCACCTGGGCGGGGAGCTGGGCGGCCCTCGTGGCTGCAAGCTGGCCACGACTTGGCTCTTTGTGAGCCTGTGGCTTCTCTACATACTCTTTGCCACGCTGGAGGCCTACTGCTACATCAAGGGGTTCTGAGTCACAGAACGAGGTCTCCGGCCAGGCAGGCCTGCAACTTCTCCCCAGAGAAGGGTGTGTCCCCAGCTGTGACCTCTGGGGGATGAGCCACACCCCGGAGAGGCAGCCTCAGGACCCGAGCCGCTGGAGCATCACTGGACTGGGCCCCGGCAGTGAACTGAAAGGGCAGAGTCCATCCGTCCAGTGGAACAGAGGAAACACCCACTTGGCAAAATATTTAATTCAATCCACACCAACAACAGCAACAGAGCCACCTCCAGCCCGTCTCCCCGCCGTGTCCCTGACCCATAGCAAAGTCAGACCCTCTCTCCACCTTCTCTTCCACATTTCTTCTGACTATTCCTTTGCTTTCTAACTTTCCTCGGGGGGGACAGGGTTTCACCTGTCTGTCCAGTTTGACACATCGCCATCCTCTCACTCCGCCCGCGAGGCGTGGAAATGAGTCCTGGCCCCGTGGCTGGCTCGGGGGTCTCTCGTCAGTATCCTGGTTGCTTTCATTTTCCCACCAGGTTTTGCTCATCGTTTGTTTGTCCACCTTGTCTTTTCTGAGGCTAGTGATGACGGTGCTGCGAAGGAGCTCAAGGTCTGAGCCAACGGGCAGAGGCCTGAACTTTCAGACACACCCTTTCCCCCACTCTCCCCTGGGTAACAGCTGTCTCCTGCTCCACCGAGTTCCTGTTCCCTTTTTCCTTTTATCCTCTGCATTCTTGAATGGACTGTGGTGTCTGGGTGGTGGTAAGTTCGCACACCCGCGAGGGCAGTAAGAGTGGGGACTGTGGCTGGAGCAGGAACAGCTTTATCTCAAGCTTCTGTCAAGATCCAGTGTACAACAAGAAGTCTTTGTTCTCTTCCCTGCCCGAGCCTTTCAGATTCTGTCTGTCTCACTGTATTAGTGTTTGGATGTTTATCTAGGAAGGTCTGCAGGAAGACCCACCAAGTGGTAGATAGGAAACGAAAATAAAAATAGAATATGATGACAGAGGGCAGCTGGGAAGGCAGAAGGGCTATATGCCTTCTAGAACATCTCTAGCTTTGTATCTGAGGCAGGAGAGAAGCTATGTCCACCTCGTGGGATCTGTCGGGAAAAGATTATATTGAAAATGTCTGATTCTGAGAGATGTCAGCTTCACCACTCCCTCACTTCCTAATGCACCAGAATAAGAGCTTTGACTGTATTTCTTGATTTCCTGCAAAAACTTAGAACTTTATAAGAAAATGAGGGACTTCACATCTCCTGGACTCAGGTCATGTTTGAAAGCATTTTCACAGGACAGGGATTAGAATTCCTCATCTCTCCCACATTCCTGCTTGGTTTTAAACCTCTTGAAGCTCTTTTTCCAGCCTGTGGGCTATTTCTTGCCCCAGTAGGAGGAATCTTAGCTGCCGTGATTCCATGGAGCCTGGGTTTATAGAGAGATTGCCATGCCCTACAGACCTTCTCCCAACAAATTTTGAAAGGACCTGGCTTTAAAACACACACACACACACACATAATCACTGAAAGACTGCCCACAGATCTTTAGGCTTTCTGCATTGACATAAATACATTTTTTAAGGGAAAAGAAGAAATGAAAAACACCTGTTTAATTTTAAACACATTTTTTAAGAAAACAAATAACTAAAAAAAAAAAAACCGTGTTCATGTCATAAGCTATGTTGACAGTTGCCAGTGGAAATGTTGGGTTGGTTAAAAAAAAAAATAAAAGCTATACTTATATCTCTCTGAAGACAGCTTGCTTCTCCCCATGTTGCTTCAGGAAAAGGTCCAGGGGGCCACCTTGGGTTCCTTCTGGGGCTGCAGTGATTGAGGTGAAAGTGTCATCTCCTATTTGTATCTCCCATTTGTACCTGTCATCTAGATGCCAGTGTGCCAAACCTAGGATTTTTAAAGCAAAAATAAAAAGCTTCAGGGAAATGTCACCTGTCAAAATCTGGATATTAAGAGGCTGGAGGACGTGAGAGGTAGAGCCGTGAAGATTAAAGGGGAAAGAGCTCTTGGTATTAGAAAGGCCTGCTGGGTCAGGGACGCCAGCTAGACAAACAGCATCCTGTGTTTATTACCAATGGGCACATCCATTCATTCATGTACTCATGACTCTTTCAACAAGTGATTCTGAATACCATGTGTGCCTTGAGATATGTTCTGGTGCTACAGTGAAGAGGAAGATAGAGTTTCTGACCTCAAGAAACTCACAGTCCAGAGTGGGAGGTAGAGCTTCTTCAACCAAAGCTCTTTGGGTTACAAGAAGCAGAAATTCATTAAAATTGTTCAAGAAATGAAGAGGGGCTCTATTTCGAAGCCTTGGTGGGGGCTTCTTGGGGAACCCAAGGCAGGAACGCAGCACAGGGACCTGAAAGCCCTCAGGAAGTGAGGCCACATTCCGTGTCCCCCAACTCACAGCGTGTCCCCCATCCTTGCTCCTTCTCCCTCGCAGGCCTATCCACCTCCTCCCTCTCCTGACGTGCTCCTGCTTTGCTCGTCTTGTACGTGGTCTGGCATGGCCCTGACACACTGCCATGACCTCACAACTCTGTTCCCTACAGGAACCTGGAACATCTTTTTTAAAGTCTGAATGCACATTCTCAGTGGAGGAAATGGGACCAATT
>SJYX01002328.1:581143-596178 GCA_006410675.1 Oreotragus oreotragus | reverse complement strand
GGCTCCAAAATCACTATGGATGGTGACTGCAGCCATGAAATTAAAAGATGCTTGCTCCTTGGAAGAAAACAAAAAAAGTCCTTGCTTTAGAATAATTTTGTTTTCTTGAAATATTATTTGTCTAGGAATTAATTTCTAGGAATCAGTATAATTTACTTATTTATATGTTAATAGTGCTTATAGTTTTCCCAGCCACTCTGAATCCACGTTTCCATTTTCATCATCTACATTCATACAATTGTGGGACTTCCCTGGTGGTCTAATGGCTAAGACTCCATGCTCCTAATACAAGGGTTCTGAGTTGGATCCCTGGTCAGGGAATAGATCCCACATGTCGCAACTAAGCGTTGGCATGTTGCAAATAAAGATCCATTGTGCCACAACTAAATCTGGCACAGCCAAGTAAATAAGGAAATATTTTTTAAAATATGTATTAAACTAATTCAATTGTATTGATACAAGGTATGATCAAGCTTTCAAAAGCTAAAATGTATTAAAAAAAAAAAANGCTAAGACTCCATGCTCCTAATACAAGGGTTCTGAGTTGGATCCCTGGTCAGGGAATAGATCCCACATGTCGCAACTAAGCGTTGGCATGTTGCAAATAAAGATCCATTGTGCCACAACTAAATCTGGCACAGCCAAGTAAATAAGGAAATATTTTTTAAAATATGTATTAAACTAATTCAATTGTATTGATACAAGGTATGATCAAGCTTTCAAAAGCTAAAATGTATTAAAAAAAAAAAACAACTCTGAGCAACACATCATTCCAAGATATTAATTTATATTAATACAGAGTACTTGAGTTGATTGTTTATTTCAATCTTCTTCCTAGGGAGACTACATATATTGGGTTTACATAAAGCAAAATGCAATGGAAGTAGATGGCCTTTAAAGTTTCTCCTGCAACCTTTGAGTTAGCAAACCATTTTCTCCATCATGGAAACAATCTCCCAAATAGAATGAGTAGACTCCACAAGCATTGTTCTGATCACTTACTCTAGGTTTCTTATTCTGAAACCAGCTGAAAGCAAACATATTACCTTGGTAGTACAATCTTGGGAGAAGGCAATGGCATCCCACTCCAGTACTCTTGCCTGGAAACTCCCATGGACGGAGGAGCCTGGTAGGTTGCAGTCCATGGGGTCGTTGAGTCAGACACAACTGAGCAACTTCACTTTCACTTTTCACTTTCATGCATTGGAGAAGGAAATGGCAACCCACTCTAGTGTTCTTGCCTGGAGAATCCCAGGGATGGTGGAGCCCAATGGGCTGCCGTCTGTGGGGTTGCACAGAGTCGGACACGACTGAAGTGACTTAGCAGTACAATCTTGAATTCAGAATTAAGCACCTAAGTAAAAACTGAACAAAAAGTCCCTTTAACTTTTGGACTGTGGTAAAAAGAAAAAAATCTCCAGCCTTCCTTCAAACCTCTAAACATAACTGATTATTCCTCCTTTATTCTACTGCAGCCTTTGTACATATCTGTCTATTCCAATACCTATGTACGGTCCTGCATTTATTTGTTAATGTGTTAATGTTACTTCCTGATTACAGAGCAAACAAGTGAAGATAGTTGCTTTGACTTTATAACTGACTTTAGTATAGTGCCTGGCACACTGTAGGTGCTTAATATATCTGTTTGTTGGATGAATGAGAGCTAACAAATGTTCTCTGCATTTTCTGAATTGCTGTGTCTGGCTGGAGTCTGGGACGGTGCCATCCGCCTCTCCCTCTGTCCAGAACCCTCGCCCCACACCCTGCATTTGGCTCCCTCCCATGCTCCTCAGGTCTTCTCCCACAGGTGACTTCCTCTGAAAAACACCTGTCCCGCAGGATTAGTTGCCTGCTCACTCTGCGTTCTCGTGGTATGGTACCTGCCACTCTATAGCAGTCACTTAATTGACCATGTCCCCTGCTAGATACACATAAATACATTCAAATGCTTTATCATCAGCACCAGGGCATAATCCACAAAGGTGCTACATAAATGCTAGTTGGATGGATAACTATCAGTCACCTTTTTTTTTTTTTTTAATTTTCTGGCTGCACTAAGGCAGCTTGTGAGATTTAGTTCCCCAATCAGGGACTGAACGGTGCCCTCAGCAGTGAAAGTGCAAAGTCCTAACCACTGGATTGCCAGGGAATTCACCTGTCACCTGTTTTAATACCTTTACCAGAAGAGAAGAAATAAATTTGAAGTAAGTTAATTTTAAATTTGAAACAAATAAATGGATTTGCTGGAGGAATGCACATTTTTACACCATCACATTTATGTTATTTTTAATATCATGAAACTCTGTCACATTACACAACAACACAACAGTATAACCAAGAAAATCAATCATTTCATCCAAAGTCACCATTTCAAGATAAATCCACTAGTCTCCTCTCATGTATGCAAGCTTTATTTATGTGGTTTTTAGGGAATTTCAACCAAAAAGACAGATTTCTATTTCTATGTATTGCCTATATACCATACAACACAGGATTTATGTTTAATTTCTGCAAATAGGCTACCAGGAACTTTAAAATTCATGTAAAAAGAAGTGCATTGTACTATTCAGTAGGAGAAAAAAAAAAAAAAGAAATGGCTATAAGACACCTGAGGACGTGAGCTCTTCCATAGCTCTTAGCAATCTGATATTATGATGGAGTCCAAGGCCAGAGCATGTGGGTCAGCTTAGGTAATAGTGGCCCCAGGAAGGGGACAGACTTGGAATTCAGAGGAAGGGCTACACATAAGCAGGTAGAGATCCTGTTCTGCACAGCCTGCAAAAATAACCACAGAAAGCTCTTGGCTCAGCTTGAACCCACAGTCAATTTCTTAAAGTACAAGCCACCTTTAATGAACTAAACCCATGGGTCTGGAGGCACTATTACATGCTAAAGTGACTTTCAAACATAGGAGAGATAGTTGATTTCTGGCAACCTGTGAGATAGTGAAGGTATTGAACTTGTGAATATACTCCAAATATGCTCAGGTAATGAGTCATAATTTTATTAACTATCTCATGCAGAAGCTAGCAAGAAATTTTATGTTTCAACTCTGCACAACAGAGAGGGGTTCACATAAGTCACCAGGCATGTTAGTCAAAAGAGGTCACTTACTTTCCAATATACCAGTAACAATGAAGAGAGTGTATCACCATCCAACTTCAAACGAGCACAGGTACTCCCCATTTCCAACACACTGTCTTCCCTGAAACCACTGGATTCTGCTACTCTCCCCTAGTCTTTCTTCTCTTTGTATCCAGACTCCTGAGAAAGTCGCATACTTCGGGAGCTTCCAATGTCTCACTGCTAACTCCAGTAACCTTCTCCAACCTGGCTTCCATCCCAGCTCATGCAAAGGGCCACCCTTTCCAAGGTTTCAAATAACCTCCTCTCAGCCAAATCAAACTGCTTCTTCCCTGGACTAATCACTTGATTTCTTCACTCCCAAAAGCCGCTCAGCACAGTCCACTATTAGGAATAACTCCTTTCTCCTTGATTCCCCATTGTCCTGTATTTCCAGACATTTGTCATTTTCCTTTGCATCCTGTTAAATCTTTTCTAACCAGATTCTAACATAGGTTCCAGAGTTTATCACTTGGGTTCTTCCTTAAAAATGGCTTCCTT
Source organism: Oreotragus oreotragus (assembly GCA_006410675.1). Taxonomy (NCBI): domain Eukaryota; kingdom Metazoa; phylum Chordata; class Mammalia; order Artiodactyla; family Bovidae; genus Oreotragus; species Oreotragus oreotragus. Next base: position 592,554 of record SJYX01002328.1, on the reverse strand, counting down.
CATAACTATCAGTGTTCTTTGTCCACTAAAAGTACATTTATAGGTCAAATTTCCCCATAAAAATTCAATCCAAGGAAAGTTTTGATTAAGTATTTTTGTCAGTTGCTGATCCACAGTAGCAATGCTTTTTATATAGTTAAAGAAGAGATAGTTCCTGCCCTCAAAGAACTTAGCATGGAGCTCTCTAGCACAGAAAGGAATCTTAGAGTGATCTAGTCTTTAGGAAACATATCATGGCAGGCCCTTAGCTGGGTATGCCTTCATTGTGTGACCTCATTGGGTTTAGTTTGGTCTACACAGCTTTGTTTTTACTAGAGGTCATTTTAAAAAACTCAAGGGATTTTGTATCAAAATTCCAATTTCTTAATTCTTTTGAAAATTCAGATCTAGACACACTGAGCTCACAATCCTACATGGCAACAATAAGCAGAGCTAAATTGCTACAGTTCACTTCAGACAGGTCATTTGCTCTCCACATATCAGGTCCCAAGTGTCAGCTGCCATCGATCATAGCACTTGCGTTTGTGGGGCGGTTTCCCTTAAGAAATTTATCTCATCCTTTGTGGCTATTAAACGTCAAAGTGCAAAATGATCAAGAAACAATGAAATGCTTCTTACACCCATCCGGCTTCATTTGTTCATTTAACATGGTTGCTCCTGTTGTAATTTATATTCCTGACCTCCTAATTTTATAAATTAGGACATTAACATACGTAAAGATGAAATAACCTACGTAAGCTCAACGATGGGCTTCCCTCGCAGCTCAGCTGGTAAAGAGTCTGCCTGCAAGGCAGGAGACCCGGGTTTGATTCCTGGGTCGGGAAGATCCCCTGGAGAAGGAAATGGCAACCCACTCCAGTACTCTTGCCTGGAGAGTCCCATGGAGCCTGGCGGGCTACAGTTTATGGGGTAGCAGGAGTCGGACATGACTGAGCGACTAAGCACGCAGCACACACGCAAGTCCACCCATGCATCACTGCTCACTATTGAAAGTCACGCTGCTATCAGTTATACACCCATATCTCCACATCTCTGAAAACCTTTTTTTCCCAGGAAATAATTCCTGATGGCTCCATCAGAGTGAGATGCTCCCCATCCCCCCAGCCCCCTAGGATCCCCTTAACAATTTATATTTACAGATTTCACAAAGAGAAAGAAGCACTCATTAACCATTCATAGGAGCCCAAGAAAGAATGAACAGAGCTAATCACTATTGCATCAGGAGATAGCTACATTCATTTTGAAAGAATGTGAGTGTGATTAAAAAGAAGCTTTAGAAAGTGTCACAGAGATTAATTTTTAGCAATGCTTCGAATAGAAGAAACATTATGTTATCAGGAGTTTGGATATTATCCATAAAGGCTCAAAGAAAAGAAAAATTTACATTTGCTTGAACAAAATGAAGAATACAACTGGAGATGAGCCTGTCAGGTAAAACATGTGTGAAGGAGGGGGCAGCAGTGAAATGATGTATAAAAACATCCAAGGAGGGACTTCCCGGTGGTCCAGTGGTTAAAACTTTTCCTTCCCGTTTGCAGGGTGCGGTAAGAGAGCTGAGATCCCACAGGCCTTGAGGCAAAAAAATAAAATAACATAAAAAGGAAGTATTATTGTAACAAATTCAACAAAGATTTTAAAATGGTCCACATCAAAAAAAAAAATTCTAAAAACAAAAAAGACAATAACCAGGGAGACTCTCCAAGTCCATGTGTACATACAAACTTCCTTGCTCTGTCACGACTCTTACATCATGATTCTTACATTCCCGGTGTGTCTGGCTAGGAAAAAAGANCTTTCATGCATTGGAGAAGGAAATGGCAACCCACTCTAGTGTTCTTGCCTGGAGAATCCCAGGGATGGTGGAGCCCAATGGGCTGCCGTCTGTGGGGCTGCACAGAGTCGGACACGACTGAAGTGACTTAGCAGCTTAGCAACATTCTTTCTAGGTATAAGTCAAAAGAGATTTTTATCTCTATATTTTATGGTGATATATTGAAGTTTATGATAGATAGCTCATTATTATAGATATTCCATATTGTGCATAGAAATAAATATGCCAAGTATTTAAGAAGATAGACTGTGAAGACAGTTTGATTTTTAATCATTATCAATGTGCCTCTTCATTTACTCAAGCCTTTAAGTTATGAAATAGTCTTCATATAGTCTCAAACTTTTCTCCAGTTTACTCCCTGACATATAAACCTTTTTATGACAGTCATTATTGTATTACTTACTTTCAATATATTGCAAAGTGTTTTGCATGCATTATGTTATTGAATTACCAAACTATCCCTATGTACCCATAATATCTCCTGTATACTAATAATGTACCTGAAGCAGAGAGAGGCAAAGTAAGTCACCCAAATATAATCTGTTATCACATGATAGAGTCTGATTTAATCTGACTTCAAACACATGCTCTTAATGGCTATACTGTATTTAACTTCTCTACATATCTGTTCCTCAACTTTAGAAAGCACATAATTAAAAGGAATAAATGAGATAGTGTAAGTTGTTATTTATGATTCCTATATTTAATTGTTTTATATTCATAGCAAGTTTTTAACTCAGATTAGTAACAACGGTGAAATTATGTTCATCAGCCTGTTGACCATGTTATGTTTAGTTTTAGAAGATACTGCCACACACTTCTTTAAAGTGTTTTAAGCTTTACATCCTCAGCTACAGTGTGATGTTTACTTATGTCTCCACCTTTTCACCAGCTCTTGATTTACTCTGTGTTTTTATTTTTGGCCTTTAAATTCTGTGGTTTTAATGCAGACATTTGCCTGATAAGTAATGACATTATGTACCTTTTCTTTTCTGCTTTGCTTATTGGCCATTTGGACATCCTCTTTTTGTGAAAAGCCTGTTCACATTTTTTTTTTCCATTTTCACAAAATTGAGTTGTCTGCCTATTTCTTATTGATCTATAGGAATTCTCTATATTCTGGATGCAGGATTCTTGCCATAGACACACACACACACACACATATGAGTATGTGGGAAACAAAATCCACACATTCCCCTCACTCCTACCAAATTTTGATGTGAAATGAGTGATAAGAAAACATTTTTGGTGCTAATTTTTGTTATTTATTCAGTTTTGACAGCAGTAAGCCTGAAATTGATGAATATACTTTGGACAGATAGTATTTGGGGACACTGTCCATGTCATCAATTCCATAGTGCTCTCTGCAGGAAACTTAAAAGACACAAGTTAGATTATTGGGTCTGAAGTAGGAAATGGCAAACCACTGCAGCATTCTTGCCTGGAGAATCCCATGACAGAGGAGCCTGGCAGACTGTGGTCCATGGGGTCACAAAGAGTTGGGCATGACTGAAGCGACATAGCACACACTTATTTATCTATATTTCTTAATATATTAATATCCTTAGTAGGTGTTGCTGCATCTATATATATCACTTGTCTTATTTTAGTATCTCTGACATAATAGCTACTGTACAAATATTGATCTATTTAGTTAATTAAGTTTCCTGAAATCTGTGATATATAAAGAACACACACACTTTAGTTCAGTTCAGTTCAGTCGCTCAGTTGTGTCTGACTCTTTGCGACCCCATGAATCGCAGCACACCAGGCCTCCCTGTCCATCACCAACTCCCAGAGGTCACTCAGATTCACATCCATCGAGTTAGTGATGCCATCCAGACATCTCATCCTCTGTCATCCCCTTCTCCTCCTGCCCCCAATCCCTCCCAGCATCAGAGTCTTTTCCAATGAGTCAACTCTTCTCATGAGATGGCCAAAGTACTGGAGTTTCAGCTTTAGCATCATTCCTTCCAAAGAAATCCCAGGGCTGATCTCCTTCAGAATGGGCTGGTTGTATCTCCTTGCAGTCCAAGGGACTCTCAAGAGTCTCCTCCAACACCACAGTTCAAAAGCATCAATTCTTCGGCACTCAGCCTTCTTCACAGTCCAACTCTCACATCCATACATGACTACTGGAAAAACCATAGCCTTGACTAGATGGACCTTAGTCGGCAAAGTAAGCCCTCCTGTTATTAGGACTTTTTTTCCCTCTCATTATATATTTTATACTTCAATATTATGGACATTTAGGAAGTAATAGGTAGATATTATTGGGGTATCATTTTGCCTAGAAAGTTTTCTGAACTTGACTTGCTTGTGTCTTTTACATCTTTTTCTACATGAATTCTATATTTAAAAAGGCTAAATCATTTCTAGGTCCTATTGCCAACAAGAAATCTCAGTTTATTAGCACTACACAAGTATATATTCTCATAATCTGATCCCTTTTTAATCTTTCCTTAGACTAATAAGGAAAAGTCTTAGCATTTGCTTCCCATCCTGAGTTCTTTTTCACCATCTTACTCTGGCTTATCTTATTTCTTTGAGGTGAATACTCTTCCCTGGACTTCACTCAGTTGGCAAACCACTAATTATAATTCAGTTTCCTAAATGTCTTTTCTGTTTTAAACATTTTGTAGTCCTTCCATAAAAAGAAGCCAACTTTCCTCTATGCTTTCAGAGGATTTCATGTATGCTTTATTATGAAAAATGTTGTTTTCAACAAATAGTTATTAAATACATCAGTCATTTAATTAATGGCTTATAATTATACCTAAAATAGGTTAATTTCTTCTGATTACTTCTNATGTCTTTTCTGTTTTAAACATTTTGTAGTCCTTCCATAAAAAGAAGCCAACTTTCCTCTATGCTTTCAGAGGATTTCATGTATGCTTTATTATGAAAAATGTTGTTTTCAACAAATAGTTATTAAATACATCAGTCATTTAATTAATGGCTTATAATTATACCTAAAATAGGTTAATTTCTTCTGATTACTTCTTGAAAGGAGGCACTGTATGTTTAAATATTTTTTAAAAATTAATTTTTCATATAGGAAAATGTATCCTTATGACACTAATTCTTTACTCATTTTTTATAGGGATAGTGTCATGGAATAGTAAACTTAAGGAAACATGTATAAGTTATTGTCTACAACCTCTATTCTTAAATATATATATCTTATATATTTTTAAAAATATTTTCATAAAGATGGCCTATGTCTCCATGCTGACTTATCAGTGTGGTATCTTTAACACTGAGATTTTTTGTTATTCATGAATTCAAATACTGGCAGATGTGTTTTTCTATCGTTAGTGTATGTATGTCTGTATATATGTATCTATCTATATGTGTGTGTGTGTGTGTGTGTGTGTGTATATGCTTCTATACTTTTGTATGAGTTGACACCCTCTTTGGGCTTTCCTGGTGGCTCATGTAGTAAAGAATCTGCCTGCAATGCAGGAGACCTGGGTTCGATCCCTGGGTTGGATAGATCCCTTGGAGGAGGGCACGGCAACCCACTCCAGTATTCTGGCTTGCAGATTCCTCATGGACAGAGGAGCCTGGTGTCTACAATCCATGGGGTATCAAAGAGTCAGACATGACTGAGAGACTAAGCTCATGAGTTGACACAATTTCATTCCCTTCCCAATCTCAGAAAAAAATATGCACATATACCTATGCTAAGTGAAAAAATTAAAAATTAAAAGAAATGTACTAATGAAAGTGGTTCTCTCCAATTTGCAATTTTGTATTTTGTTTTAGCTCACTGAAATGTTACCAGCAGAGTGATTTTACTTTTATATGGCAAATCCAGGTTTCACTTACCCCAAATAACTCCTCAACTTTTATCTCTTCCACTTATTTTTTGAACAATATGTTTCTACATTACTCTTTAAAAGATTAGAAACCATAGGTGGTTATAAATTAGAAGTAGCACCTCCTATCCAATTTTTATTGGTTTAATAGTTTATATTGATGGCTATTTCTTCATAAAACTAGAAGGGGAGCAAAAAAAAAAAACAACTATTTCATGAGCAAAATGACACCATTATAAATTAGAGTCCTGAAAACTGCACTGTTTTCTTCAAACTCAATGTTCTTTTAAGGCAGTGATAGCTCCCTAAGGAATGTCCATGTTTATGAGCCCCTGACAGTGTTTTTGAAGGGGAAATACCTCTTTCAGTGGTGAAAATGCTATCAAGATGTACCCGAGGCAGAGCTCAGCAAGTTCCAAATAGTTTCTTCACTGACTCTTATTCCATCTGGTTGAAGGACACATGGCAGCTCCATGAGATTCATGTGGTTCCCTTATTATTGATGTTGTGTTGTCAGTGACTCTGAAATTGCCCACAACTCTTATTCATATTTTCCTCTTTGCTGATGCCTATTGCATGTCATTTAAATATACATTTTTTGAACACATAGATATTTTCTTCAAATATTAATAATTTGTTTAGATGACAAACCAAAAGCACATAGGTTATTGCTTATTTTACCTTTGTGTAAAATGAAATTTAAAATTCACCTTGAATTTCTAGTGTTATGTGAATCTGATATTTAGTTATTTGAATATTTTGATGAAAGAATCTACCTGTCAGTGCAGGAGATATAAGAGATATAAGTTTGGTTCCCAGGCCAGGAAGAGTCCCTGGAGGAGAAAATGCCACCCCACCCCAGTATTCTTGCTGGGAAATCCCATGGACAGATGAGTCTGATGGACTGCAGTTGGTGGAGTAACAAAGAGTCTGACACGTCTGAGCACACAGCAATATTTTTATTTGTATTAAAATGATCATTCAAATTATTTCCTTGTGTATGTTTTTCAATTATCAGAAAAAATATGTATAATATTAACTTTAAAAAAAATTAAAAACTTAAGCCAAGATGCTCTTATCAACCTTACCTGTCTGGTAATCAGAACAAGCCAAAATACAATATAGCACAACACAATCGGTACAATAAAACTCATTCCTATGTAATACTGGGTTCCTATAGGGCTAGTGACAGAATAATGGAACCCATAATAATAATTATAACAACAAAAATAATAGTAAGTTAACTTTTAAATAAAATTTTGAATTTAAAATTTTTAAAATATGACTTTCCACAATCCTCAGCTCTCCCTACTATATTTTGAGAAGCCCATTTTATTCATTTCATTGCTTGCCTGACCTCTATTGGGTTATGCTCTTCAGCGTAGGCCTGATAAGCAAGAATCCTATAATGAAAGTGAAGGAGGAAATAGAACAGGCTCCATCTTGAAAGCAGGACCCCATCTTCGGCTAGACTGTGGACTTTGAGCTATATGCCCAGTATCTATGGAAATGATATGCTACTGACGCTGCGGCTAAGTCGCTTCAGTCGTGTCTGACTCTGCGACCCCATAGATGGCAGCCCACCAGGCTCCTCTGTCCAGGGGATTCTCTAGGCAAGAACACTGGAGTGGGCTGCCATTTCCTTCTCCAATGGAAATGACATATCAACTGGAAAACCAGACCCCCCCGGATGGAAGAGCCCCAGGGCTCGTACCTAGACTCTCCGTCACCTAAAAGAATACTCTAATTATCTGTGTAACCAAATAGAATCATAAATTCTATTATGCTTATTGGGGTATGACCACAGGCCCATCGATAATTGTCCACTGTTAACTACCTAGGCTTAAGGCACATGAATCATGGGTTAACTTTGATTGTGTCTTTCTTTTCCTTTGTTCAGACTAGTTTCAGAGAATTTGGGGAGGTGGTTTTAAGCACGTATGCTCAGACTATATAAGGTTTTCACAAAAACTGGTCGGGGTCCTTGGCTAAGAGGAGACTCTGCCGTGGACCCACAGGTGTAATAAACTGCACTCCACTATCTGCATTGTGCTTCTGAGTGAATTTGTTTACTGGAACGCATGGCTACAATAAAAGTAATATAAGTAAACCTTTATAACCAAACATAACCAAACATAAGCAAATATGGGATAGTATCAGAAGCTAAGAAACTGTTCAAAACCACACATTTTGCAAGTGAAGACCTAAGATTAGAATTTGGAAGGCATTTCTAACTTCCCTTCATTATTGTCCCAATTTTAATAACATTTTAGATGCTTATTTTGATAAATTTTGCTGGCTTTAAAATATAAACTGAAAAATGTATTTTTGTCTTATATAGTTTCCACTAAAAGTACAAGAAAAAATCTTTTGAGTGAAAACTAAATGGAAAAAGTCTGATCTTTTAAAATTTCACTTCCCTAGAATATTTTATTCATGAAAAGTATGCTTTTGTGCTACAAGACAAGCCCACTCAAAGCATTTTTAAATTTAGATTTCCTTATGCAGCACACCCTTTTGATATGCAATAATTTTCTTTATAGTGCAATGAATGTTAATAATTACATACATAACAATTTGACCAGATGTTTACATTAGATGCAAGGTAATATAAAATAACAAAAAAGTGATAATAACACATTCATGCAAAAATAACTCAGAATAAACCACATTTGTTATGTTATGAATGAAAAAAAATTCTTTAAGAAGTTAACAAGGGGATGATTGTTTATCTCTCCTTAGCAGACTCTTAGAGATTATTAAGTTTTGCTATCTAAATGATTAAGTTTTACACATAGAGAAATTCTGAGAAAAGCAAGGCAAAAGTACTAAATACACGCAACATGTATATGTGTATCTCTGCATGTAAATTTTTATATTACATTCTTTTCCTTCAAAACTACTGCTAGTATATGACAAAAATAATAAAAAGTTGAAAACAAATGACAAGAGACGTCAAAAGGACATAAAACAGTGGAATATGTAATTATATAAGTGCAACATCTCCACTTTTATAATTGCCTATTTGGCTAAGCAGAGTGCTTGCATAAAAACTTTATAATTTTTTTTTCCAAACCAGTACAATTTCCTGTTTTGTATAATCAGCCAGTATTTACTGACGTGATCCATTTGCCATGTTTTATGCTTGATGTCGAAGAGACAGAGTTGAATAAAATATGACACTCTCCCTCAGAGAGCCTACAATAACATGAGAGGCAGGTGTGAACAAATTATTGTAAATAAAATATGGTGAGTAGAGGTATAAACCAAGCACTATGAAAACACTGGGAGAGGATGTTCACAGAAATATTCAGCAAGGAATAGCTGATTTCTGAACTTCAGTAGGAGTTTTACCATGTGGGTCAGAGATGAGAGCAGTTTCCAGAGAGGTGAATATCTTGGTCCAGGTGCAGGCTGAAAAAGAATTTCCAGACATGAGACTGGAATGAGAGGGAAATAAAGTTTATTAGAATCTGTTACAAAAGAGAGCCAGCTCAAAAGAGAACCAACATTCAACAGGGGTCTTTAGTCCACCTTTATACCCAGGGTACAAGCAGTGGGATAGGGGTCTTGTGAGCCATTTGCTGATTGGATGAGACATATATACCTCCACCCACATATATTGGGTGGAGGGAGGAGTAAGGCAAATATCTTCTCCCTGTAGGGTAGGAGGGGAGACAGGTTATACTGTTCAAGAGGACCTGAAATCCATTAATAGTTATAACATGGGTTAGGTAAGGGCGATAAGGGTCTGGTTTTTCCATTCCTGCATTCCATGACCCTCCTTGGTTTTATCTGCTCTGTCCTTGGGTCACCACATTCCTCCCCTTCTTTATTTTTAGGGCAAATTCTTTGGCCCCTTTTGATGCCTTGCTCATGTCTAACTGTCTACCTATTTCCATTCTCAGGCATTTGGTAACCCAGCTGCTGCTGCTGTGTGTGCTTAGTCATGTCTGGACTCTTGCAAACCCATAGACTGTCAGTGCCATAGACTGTCTGCCAGGCTCCTTGGTCTATGGGATTCTCCAGGGAAGAAGACTGGAGCGGGTTGCCATTTCCTTCTCCAGGGGATCTTCCTGACCCAGGAATCGAACCCTGGGCTCCTGCATTGCAGGCAGCCTTTTTCTGACTGAACTATGAGGAAAGCCCTTGGGAAACCAGTCTCAGGGGAAAAGGGGCGATGACCACTCTGGTTTCTTCAGGCTGTACAGGGGTGTCATGGGCTCTGAGTTCCTTTTGCCTGCTCTCTATCAGGGTGCATTTACAGAGGGAGATGAGAGTTCATGGAATAATAAGGTGATTTGTTTCAGCATTGTCTAGGTATTGGTCAGGGAATATTCTTGTCGTATTATCACTTGGAGATTTGTTGTATTCTAGAGGAAACAAACTTAACAAGAAAGTTAAAGATATGTGGCCCAAAGATTAGCAGAAGTAGAAAAGCTACTCAAGGCTAGCCAGCAGAACCAGGGCCACACATGGGTTCATGACATTAGTGTTTCTCTAGGTACAAGAAGAAGCAAGAATTTAAGTTCATAAAATCTTTACCTGAAAACATCTGACTATCTGAAGGCCAGTTCTTCTGGGTTTTTCCCAGTGCACAGAGTGCCTTATTTCTGCTCTCCACCCTGAACACCTTTCAGGGGGTGTTGGAGGTGAGCAGCTTGCAGTTGTCATGATGTAATCTTTGTAGAGGCAGCTGGCAAGTATCAACTTCCAGTCAGCAGTGTCCCTTCATTGCCACATATTTGACCATGCTTTGGGGGCATTTCATGGCTATTGTGTCCTGCAGTGCTGGGAAGGCTCATTCCCAGGTCTAGGGAAGATTCCGTTGATATGTTACTCAATGTACTGTTATTGGACCAGGCTTTGCTAGTAGCAAAAATCTCTGGACCAAACCTGTCTTACTAGCCTCTTGGCCTAGGAAAATATTCCCTCTTTTTGCTTCTTCCCATATCTAGAGTTACATTATTACAATCATGGTTCTCATATGGAATGGCATTTCAGCATTGTATCACAGGCTTAGTTACACATCTGGTAACTTGAGAAACAATCTTCTGAAACAAGTGGCATAGAAAATAATATAGCTATAGCTAGCAGTTATTAGTAAGGTCATAAGTAAGAATTATAAGTCAAGAACTTTCATTGGGTAGAGCCCGGTATACCCAGGTCATCTGACTTCATTTGTGAAATGACTATAGCCTGCTGTTACTCTCCTGGTTGTACATAATGGAGCATCTGATCTTTATCTGAACATTGGTTACTGAGATAAGCTTTAGAAACAAGCTTCAGTTCAGTTCATTCAGTTGCTCGGTCGTGTCTGACTCTTTGGGACCCCATGAATCACAGCACACCAGGCCTCCCTGTCCATCACCAACTCCCAGAGGTCACTCAGATTCACATCCATCAAGTCAGTGATGCCAACCAGCCATCTCATCCTCTGTCATCACCTTCTCCTCCTGCAACCAATCCATCCCAGCATCAAAGTCCTTTCCAATGAGTGAACTCTTCTCATGAGGTGGCCAAAGTATTGAAGTTTCAGCTTTAGCATCATTCCTTCCAAAGAAATTCCAGGGCTGATCTTCAGAATGGACTGGTTGGATCTCCTTGCAGTCCAAGGGACTCTCAGGAGTCTTCTCCAACACCACAGTTCAAAAGCATCAATTATTCGGCACTCAGCCTTCTTCACAGTACAACTCTCACATCCATACATGACCACAGAAAAAACCATAGCTCTGACTAGAAGGGTCTTAGTCGGCAAA